>VMDO01002519.1:111980-165942 GCA_007922755.1 Pedetes capensis
AAAAAAAAAAAAAAAAAAAAAAAAAGGTGAGGAGGACTTGGCAGCCCACTCTTGAAGCAATACTGAAAAGCAGTCAACCTTTGAAAACCTTACGAATAGCAGAGAAACTCTGACAGTGCAGGGCATAGCAGTGTCCAGGAGTGTTTCGATCTATAGTACATAGGGTCACTATGAATCAGATCTGACTCGACAGCACCTAACAACAACAGGCACTGTGAACAATATAAGAAAGTGAAGTTGTTGTTGTTAGGTGCCGTGGGAGTTGGTATCCAACTCATAGCGACCCTACATACAACAGGTAAAACACTATTGTCAGTGCTTCTCTGCTGTTCATAGGGTTTTCAATGGCGGGTTGATTTTTGGGAGCGGGTTGCCAGGTCCTTCTCCCAAGCCTACAGTATCTGGTGTTCAGAGGTGGTCTCCCATCCATGTATCAACCAGGCCCAACCCTGCTTATCTTCTGAGATCCGACAGTATCAGATGCCACAGGGCTACCGCTGCAGGCAAGAAAGTGAAGTACTGCTACCTTAAAACCTCCTGTGAGAGTTTAGAGCTTTGATGGAAAAAGAGCACAACATTGTGGGAATAGTTAAATGCCAGTTCAGTATAGAATAAATGAGCTATATACAGAGCCATGTGTTACTGACTTAAAATTTGGTATAAAGGAACTTAGATAAAGGAGATAGTACTTGGAAGTAGCATAGGACTGGGTTAGAGAGGGGGAAAACATTTATATATGTAGATGACTGGACTGAAAGCACTGGTAATTGTACTGCACATTGGCAAGTGAGAAGAAAATGTGAGGTGAAAATAAAGAGCATCATTTTGAATCTTGGGAGCCAATTTGCAGGATTTGGGGAAAATATCAACATAAGAGTAATAGATGGGACAATGGAGAAATAAACACATAAGCTGGTATAACTCTATTCTAGCTGTATTTGATATTGTCAGGCAGCCTTGGAAAAACACTTTGGTTTCTGAGATATGATATACTATAGTTTGTTTTCTTGTTGGCTGTGTATTCTTACTGATTCAGAATTGTATGTTTATTATTTCTGTGCTTACCTTCTTTTTGTTTTTGTTGTTGACTGTTTAGGTAACTAATAGAAAATTACATTCTTATGATCTGGAGAATTGAAAGATTCAGATTGCTACTCTTCTGTATTAATAAAGTATGTAATTCTTTTCAGATGTTTCTAAAAGTATTAAATGGTCTTTAGATAATTTACTGAAGTTTATGATCTTGAAGTTTATATTACTCATCTTGAGCTTGTCTCATTTCATTGCTAAATTTCATTTGTCTTTGGAAATACCTGAAACTCAGGTGATTTCACTATCTGTTGATAAAATTGATTAGTTTTTCATTAAGAAACACTGAGTCATTTGCCTTGTGTCTCTTCCATCTAGTGCCAGTCACTAAGGTCTCTGTTTTGGATTGCTGTTTTCAATTCTACTATGATAGTTGAGGTGCTTCAAGCCTACAGTGTTTGTCCATTCCTTGGACTTTGTGCCTCACCAAATCCAATCTTTTATTCTACTTTTAGATTAAGCTGTTGTTTATTACAAGATCTAATTCCTCTTTGCCCTTGAAGAGACTGTATTTTATCCAGATTTTATATGCAGCCTTATTTCTCTGCTTTGCCAGTATGGCTACTGTGTCAATCACTCCACCCTAATCATATACCTAGAATGATTTCTTTTTAAGAACCAGATCTAGTCTGTTTTTCAAAGTTCATTCAAATCTTTTGTATTCATTGAAACTCATATTCTGTTTCCCAGGTTTGTAAACTGTGGCCTTTGGGCCAAGTCTTGCATGCTATGTATTTTTGCATAATGGCATTTTTACAATTTGAAATGGCTGGCAGAAAATTTATAAGAATACTATTTTGTGATAGGTAAAAATTATATGAAATTCAAATAAAGTTTTATTGTAAACACAGCTACAGTCATTCAGGTATTGCTGATAACTACTTTAAAGAATCAAGTAGCGTGACAGTCACTGTACAGCATGCAAAGCCTAAACTATTTACTGCCTGGCCCATTACAGAAAAAAGTTTTCCAAACTCTGATCTTTTGTAGCTTGTACTTACTTACCTTGCATTTCTTTGATTTTATATTGCATTCATCAACTCAATGATGTAGCACATTGCCCTTATCTCCTCAGCAATGGTACTATAGACAGTCTTAAGTATTTTGGAGAAAGTATTTTTCAACCTTTTAGCCCTTAAAAAAAAAAATCCATGTTTTTAATTCTGTACCCTTTCCTGTGATTATTTGACCTACTAATGTTCCCATCACCAAGTGTTTCCAACTTTTAAAAAGTGGTCAAACCTTACTTAAGCACCATGGAGCACTCAGTGACTGGAGGCTGAGGCAAGTTCAAGGCCAGAGGCAGCTGTGCAATTTAGCAAGAACCTTTCTCAAAATAAAAAATAAAAGAAAGGGGTTGTGGGTGCAGCTCAGAGATAACAGCACTGGCCTCACATGTATGAGGCCCTGAATTCAATTCCCCAGTGCTGGAAAAAAAATATTGTTATGACTTACCAGAAGTCATTTACATAAGGAAAATGGTAGTTTCTCTTCTCTATGTTGTTGTTAGGTGCCGTCAAGTCGGGGTCTGACTCATCGAGATCCTCCGTACAACAGGCGAAACAGTATTGTTACTGCTTCTCTGCTATTCATTGCCATTGAAAACCCTATGAATAGCAGAAGCAGCACTGACATTAGTGTTTTGCCTTTTGTATGTAGGGTCGCTATGAGTTGGATACCGACTCGACAACACCTAACAACAACAAGAATTCTGCTATTCATAGGGTTTTCAATGGCTGATTGTTTTTTGGGAGTGGGTTGCTGGGTCCTTCTCTCGAGCCTAGAGCACCTATTTTTCCAGGTGGTCTCCCATCCAAGTACTAAGCAGGCCTGACCCTGCTTAGCTTCTAAGATCTGATCGGATCTGGCGCCACAGTGGTATGGCTGCAGGCATCTCTTCTTTATAACATTACAATATTGCATGTCAAATTATGCCTTTCTCCTACTTCTTAGTTCTCTAAAGTCAGAGGAAGAAGGACTCAGATGTAGGTAGAGAGATGATCATATTCATAGTACTGGCTTAGTGCATTTCCCTACACATGCCTTTCGACCTTCAGAATCTTTGACATAAGACTAAGCAGATAGTAGCTAAGCATAGTAAATACTTATGGATTGTTTCTCCAGGGTGATATAAATGAGATGACGTTTGGTTCTTCTCTTTTCACCACAGAGTAAGGAAATGGACTAGGAGGAGTTTGGAATAATTTTCACATCAAGGCCTAGGAAACAGCATTATCATTCGAGAGAGTATGGATTAAATAATAGGGTAGGCAGTTAATCTGGGAATAGTTGTGATTGTTGGTTTTCAAATACTTTCAGCATTTTACAAACAGTAACTTGAAATGTCGAAAGATAAAAATGAATAAAAGCAGAATTACCTTTGTTGATTAGAACTTGGAAGATCCCCGGATTCCTGCCTGCTTAGACCTTCTTTCTTGGAAGTACCTCCATGGACTCTTCAGGCTTACTGTTTATAAATCCACAATGGGTGTTCATGATTAAATTACAGGTCTTAAGGAAAAAAATCGGGACTTTTTATATTAGAGTGCTGTGCTGTATTAGACGTTATGGGTCCATAGCAGTATGTAATATTTGTTAATTGTGCCTATAATTATGACTTCAGGACTGTGTTTTTAGAGCTGAGTATTCTGAGCCTAGAGCTTGATTCTTTCATTATTTATCAAATATTTATTGAGAATTCACTGTGTTTCAGGAACTGTGTATTCTAGTGATTGGTAAAAAAGAAAACCCAAAGTCCTGTGCCTCCTGGGTTATTTAGTCACTACATAAATTGTAGATTTGGTTTTTTGAAGCAGGTTCTCACCTTGTAACCCAAACTGCCCTGGAATTCACTCTGTAGACCAGCCTGGCCTTGAACTTGAATGGATCCTTTTGCCTTGGCCTCCCAAGTGCTGGGATTACAGGTGTTAGCCACCACTCTTGGCTGATTGTGGAAACTTTTGATAGATTCTCTTTATTCATCTGATTATAGTCTTGTCTAAAGGCTAGTTCATAGAAATGATGACTTCTTCAGCTGCCTTTAAATCAAAAGGTTATGTGATTTTTTGGGTAGAAACCTTGGTTCAAAGGTAAAATAAAATACAGAATATGATTGACTCCTGCAAGTATTACATTGTTGAATTACTTAGCTGTCTTACATATGCTAAAATATCATTTGTTCTTGCTTATCACAGCATTGATAAATTTGTCATTGAGAATTAGCAACATTAAGAAAAGTAATACAAGCATGGTGCGGTGGTGCACACCTGTAATCCCAGCGGCTTGGGAAGCAGAGGCAGGAGGATCACAAATTGGAGACCAGAGATAGTCTGCGTAATTTAGCGAGACCCTGTCTCAGAAAGTAAAAAAAGAGCTGGGTGTGCAGCTCAGTGGTCCAACACTTGCAAAGCATACAAGCGCGAGGCCCTGGGTTCAACCTCCAGTACCAAAAAAAAAAAACAAAAGAAGAAGAAAAGTAATGTTATCAGTATTACACTACTCATTTTTTAACATGCTGTTGATTTTTTTTTTTTTTTAATCCTTGAACTATTTTGGACAAAGTTGCCTTAGACTGTGGAATATATGATAATCTTTGGGTTTAGTTCTGTCTTTTGAATATTTGTTTATATAAGGGGAGAGGTAATTACAAAACTCCTTCTTTTGGATAATTAGGTCTTAGAAATGTAATTTCCTATAATAAATATTTATGATTTCTAAAGTCTTTAAATTGCTAAGTATTCTGAATCAACTACATTTAGGATTATGCCATCTTTTTAAAATTAGTTTTACGTGACTGTTGTAAATAAAATGATATGATTTTGGGCAAATACATTATTGTAATCGGTAATTTACTTTCAAGCTGATGCTTTCATTTTTGAAAAAAAAATTTATTTTAGTATTGGTTAGGATTTGTGCATCTATTGAGAGCCATTATGTGAGAAGCACTGTTCTAGGCTTTTGGGATATACTGATGGAATAAAAGATTTGTGCCTTTCTGGCCTTTTAATGAAATTTGGAGTGAAGCAGAGGGATAGAGTTAATGACAATAAATAAGTTGTATAATATCTTTGGAAGTATTGCAAATAGTAAGTGCAAAGGCAGGAACATGCTTAATTAGCATGTTGTGTTCCTCAGTGTGATTGGAACAGAATGAGAATGGAGAGAATACTATTAGAGTAGGTCAGAGAGGTAAGAGGGTTGGAGAAGGCAGATCTTGTAGTAGTAGGTCATTGAAAGGAGTTGGCTTTTACTTTTAGGAGCATTCAAAAGTGCTGAACAAAAGAATGGGAGGCTCTGGTTTATGTTTTGAAAGGAACTCTGGCTGTTCTCATATGAATATACCAGGGAAAGGCAGCAAGGTGAAGTAGGGATATTAGTTTAGAAAGCTTTGGAGTAATCTTGGACCAGACATGATGGTGGGGAGGATCAGGGTTATAAAAGTAATGTACAGTATCAGAAACTGTTAAATTATGAACGTATTTGAAAGATAGGGCCAGTAGGAATTTCCTCATATGGTATAATTTAAAGCATAATTTTTAAATTATGCCTTTTGTTAGTGAGTGCAGCAATTTTTTTGAAACAGTACAGAAGTTTTCTTTGAAGATTAACACTTACAAGTTTATGTATTTTTAAATTGACACATAATTTTACATATGGGGCACAGTGGCATTTTCAATATATACAATATGTGATGGATTATTGGTATATCTATCACCTCAGGCATTCCTTTTTGTTGGGAATATTCAGATTCTTCTCTACTAGCTATTTTGAAATATTTAATTAATGGTTGTCAACTGTGGTTATCCTACTGTTACTCCTCCATATACTTATTACCCATCTTCTCTCCAGACCTCAATGCACTATACCATTTCCAGGCTCTAGTAACTACTATTCTGTTCTGTAAAAATTTGTTGGTTTAAATCTTGAATTACTAAGAATCCATTTTTTTTTTTCATTTTTCAAGATTCCTTGTATAATTTTTCTTAAATTTGCCAAAAGCCACTTCATGTTAATCAGACTCCATTAAAAGGAGTATATAGGCTGTTGCCATGGCACACATCTATAATCCTAGCAACTTGGGAGGCTGAGGCAGCCTGTACAACGTAGTGAGAACCTGTCTCAGAATAAAAAAATTGAAGGGCTTGGGGTGGAGCTCAGTAGTAGAGTACCTGTCTAGCATGTGCAAGGCTTTTGAGACTGCAAAGAAAAAAAAGGAGCATGCAGTACACTAGTAAACTATTTTAGAAAATTTAGTTCTGGAAGTGGCTTTGACAATTTATGACAGTTTTACCCAGGTAATGCCATGTCATTAATTTTAAAGTAATAGTAAAGATAACTGAAATATTTCGTCAAAATAAAATGTAAATTTCTAAAATAATCTTAAAGGCAAAATGAGGGATTGCATCGCATACTATTAAAAGCAGCACTAGGATTTAGGATTGGGCATGAAGAGACTTTGAGGTTAACTTTATAATTTCATGGAGATCATTGCTACTTTTAGTTTCATCAATAAAATTAAATTTTGTGCTACATATTACAAGAACAAGTTATAGCTGGGCTTGGTAGCGAACACCTATAATCCCAGCAACATGGGAGGCAGAGGCAGAAGAATCGCACATTTGAAGCCAGAGGCAGCCTGTGTAGTTGAGTGAGACCCTGTCTCAAGATAAAAGATAAAAAATGGTTTGTTAGTGTGGCTCAAGGGTAGAGCTCTTGAAAAGTATGTATGAGGCCCTGGGTTCAGCCTGCAAGTCCCACCACCAAGAAAAGTTTCTGTGTATGAAAATAAAATTACACCAGAAATAGAGAATTCATACATGATTGACAAAATCACGTATTACTGCTAATCATTCAAAGCAAATTCTCAAGTTAACCCATATATAGATGAAAGTAGAGGCCATTAGTTTATTGGAAGGAACATAAAAAACAGGGATTTTCATTCTTAGGACCAGCAGAAAAGAAAAAAAAAAACATGTTGGGTAGTTAATGATGAACAATTTTGATTTGGATATTAGAGGCCAGTGAGTAATTCTTGCATATATAAACTGTCCCAGGATCTGAAATGCAATTCTTTTGTTAACTTCATGAGATAAAGCTTTCTCCCTTGAGGTAGTAATACCCTACTCACCCAAACAAGTAGCAAAGTCCTTTTGAGGGCAAGGTGACAACATGTTTTTTCTAATCTAGGTGTCATACTTTTGTGTTTCTTAAAATTTGAGATGCTTTTTTCAAATTGAAATTTCTGAGTTAAACTTGTGAATCAGATGAAGACGACACTGCTCTGGTGAGAGTTGAGAGGAAAGGACAACTATTTATTCAACGTCCTTCTTTCCCACATCTAGATGAAAGAATTTTTTCCACCATAGTTTAAAAATCACTAGTGACTCATGTCATAAGCTTTGGAGCTGACTAAAGTACCAGCAGGTAGTTTACCTGATAGCATTGCTAGAAAAATGGACTTGATGTTCTTCCCTGTGTCTAACTGGCAGTATACAATGAATTGGTGTGAAAACCATAAGTCATAGGATACTTCCCTTATTTTTAATTTAAACTTTAATGTTCATTTAAAATTTAATGTTCATGATTCAGAGATTGCCACTGCAAAGTTAATTATGATATATTGAAGCCTTAGTATTAAATTTAACCTCAGTGTAATAAGACTTTTATTTGTATCTTAGATAAAAAGCCTTCCAGTTTTCAGTGACCAGTGGCAGGGTAATGACTTAGGTATCTTCTCAGCTTTGTTTAATTTTAAGAGTCATTTCTTTCTGAAACTTTGAGAGTACATTTTATGAGAGTGTTTTAATTTCTTGTTGTTAGGTGCCGTCGAGTCAGTATCTGACTCATAGCAACCCTCTGTACAACAGGGGAAACACGATTGTCAGTGCTTCTCTGCTGTTCATAGGGTTTTCAATGGCAGATTGATTTTTGGGGGTGTTGCCAGGTCCTTCTCCCAAGCCTACAGCTTCTGGTGTTCCCAGGTGGTCTCCCATCCAGGTACTAACCAGGCCCGACCCTGCTTAGCTTCTAAGATCTGACGGGATCCGATGCCACAGGGCTACAGCTGCAGGCATTTTAATTTCTACTGTTACCTTAAATCTTAAACTATAGGCGTATATTTCTGTATTTGGGGGATTATGCTACAGGAGAACAGAATTAACTTTCTGTTTCTCTTTTTTACTGTGGTTCTGGGTATGGAACCCAGGGCTTTGTATATACTAGCCAGGTACTCTTATCACTAAGCTGTATCTCCAGCCCCAAGTCTTAACTTTTAGTAATAGTGTCCTGAATTATATTGTTCAGATAAGCATATATAAGAAATACTAATAAAGATATGACTTATGGTAAGGATTAGGTTTTAGCTGAAAATTTTCTATAATATTCAAATCCTTACGATATTATATTGTATTCTGTCCTATTCTTTTCTTTCTCTTCTTTCCCTTCTTCCCCTTATTTACTTTTCCCCTCCCTCCCTCCCTCACTTCTTTCTATCCTCATTCCCTCTCTCTCCTTCCCTTCCTTCTTTCCTTCCATCCCTCTCTCTTCCTCTCCCTCCCCCCTTCATCTTTCTTTCTCTCTCCTTTTTCTTTTCTTTTTTTTTTTTTTTTTTTTTTTTTTTGTTTTCTTTCTGTCAGGAGTTTCATTTTGGCTGATCTCACTCTTAATCTTCTCAGCCTCTCAAATACTGAGATCACAGGTGTGCGTTACTATATGCACGTGTGGCTTGGGTTGTTTATTTTTCTTTTAACTAGTCTGTGTCTCTTAAACTTGAAGGCAGGAAACAATATTAAACATCTCTGAATTACTCTTAGTTTTCATAATAGATACTTGTTTAATGAAGAGTTATATTTCATTATGTTATTCAAGTGTTTGTATTGTTTAAAATAAAAATTCCTCAAAGTAATCACTAGATAAGTTTTCTTTTGATCTGCATTTTAAATTATATCATCTACATATTTTGTTTTCCAAGTCAAAAAGAGTAGAGTTTGTATTTTGTTTTTAATTTTTTCCTTAATTGCTAGCTAAGGAATCATTGTGCTATTTTCATAAACTGATTTCTGTCTTTGCCACTGGGTTTGTTTTTTAGTTAACACACTAGGCTTTGTTTTCTGTACATATTAATACATAAAGTAGTTCAGTTCTTTACTACAGTTTAGGTAAAGAATATTAAACTTGATGCTGGATGCAAATAATTCAGGTTTGCCAGATTAAGACTTTAAAATTTTTTACTAGCTAAACTTAGTAGAATTGGATGGGACTGCCTCACTGTTCTTTACTTCTTGTTATTGTATATACTGCTGTCAGATAAATATTTATAAATTGTATATCTGACCACATCATTTTTCAGAAGTCTTAAACAGCTTCCTATGGTTCTAAGAATCAAGAAATGGAACTAATATTTTAGGCCCCCTTTCTTTATTAGGCACTTAACACTTTTAAAAAAGTGTAGTTCTTTTATTTGAATGGATGTACATCCCTGTTTTACAGATGAGGGATCCATGTTTTAAGAGGTTTAGGACTCTACTGTTGTCATGAACTAGTAAATAATAAAGAGTTAGATTTTGAAATCAGTTCTTTTTATTCATGGCTCTTACTTCCTTGTGTTACTGCTTCAATATAGTAATATTTTATTCAAAAGTCACCCTAATGCATTTTGTCTATCGGATGACTCATTGTTAAAATTTGAGGCTGATAGAATAAACTTGTAGAATAAAAGAATAAATCTGCAGTTTTAAAAATTGTTCTGAATTTATCAGAAGTACTAGTCAAGATTTTAAGTTACAAGAACAAGTTCTGTCTACTATTAGTACATCAAGTGTGCACTGTAATTGAAATAAATGTTTTCTTGCAGTTGAAGTCAATGAAGTGGCTAGCTCTTCGGATGGAGGGAAAGAGCTAGTGTGATCTTTCCTTAAATTTTTCTCCTTTGTTCTTTATATTCTTTATTTTACCTGGGTTGCAGATAATTTTCATGTATGTTGATGTGCATTACTAGGCTTTTTTCCTCCTGTGTTGTGAAATTTCGAGGCGGTAGAAATGATATACTGCTTTTAATTCAGCCATAAGAGTTTGAAAAGCTGAGAGTATTTCACATGCCTGTAGTCCCTGCTACTCGGAAGGCTGAGGGAGGAGGATCATGAGTTCAAGGATAGACGCAGCTTGTGCAACTTACGGAGACCCTGTTTCAAAGTAAAAAAGTTTAAAAAGGAGCCAAGGTCGCAACTCAGAGGTAGAGGACCTGCCTAATGTGTGCCAGGCCTTGGGTTCAATCCCCTAGTATTGCAAACACTCAAAAACAGAGAGAATATGAAAAATCTCCAAAACAAAAAAAAAAACCCACTTTTTAAAAAAGTTTCAATAATCTTATGTCTTGAATCTAATAAATCGAGGTGTGGCTATTTTAAGAATTTCATTTATTGTATTTTATGACTGGTTTTATAGATAGGAAATAAAAATCAGTGTTTTAGTTTAGATAGTTTGAGAAGCATTAGTCTGTCATTTATATTAAGTATGTGTGTTGGGGTTGGAATCTAAGGCCTTGTGCATGCTAAGGACTTGCTATATTGAGCCATATCCCTAGCACCTATTCATTTATTTCTGTTTCCCTGTTTAAGTATTTGAATATTCTTCATTGTTTTGGGGCCTAAAACTTGATAGATTTCACAGGAGTGTTGAAATTTATGGGAAAGATTCTTTAGATTTTGAAAATCTTATTAAGTTCATGTGAAATTCTCTTTTTGAGATTAAGTTTTGAGGAACTCTAATAGCAGGTTGCCTGCAGCTATAGCCCTGTGGCATCCGATCCCGTCAGATCTCAGAAGCTAAGCAGGGTCAGGCCTGGTTAGTACCTGGATGGGAGACCGCCTGGGAACACCAGAAGCTGTAGGCTGGGAGAAGGACCTGGCAACCCCCTCCCAAAAATCAATCTGCTATTGAAAACCCTATGAACAGCAGAGAAGCACTGACAATCTTGTTTCCCCTGTTTGTACAGAGGGTTGCTATGAGTCGGATACCGACCTAACAACAACAACAATAGCAGGTTGTCCTATTTTTTTTTTAAAGTCATGGGTCTATATATTTAGCATAATCTTAGAGCTTTTGCTTAGCATATAAAAGTCCTTGGGTTCAATTTCTTGAATAAAAGTTGTAAAGGAGTTTGTAAAATAGTCAGTGCATTTTGGTTCTTATCAACATAGCCTCACAGAAGGCAAGAAAATTAAGGGAGTGGAAAGGATTATTTCCCCATCTCATGGAAAGAGTAATTAGAGGCACAGTGCAAATTTGGTTAATAAAGGTTTGTTTTAAAGTTTGTGAATCATTACATTAGGTTTTGTATTTAATAATTTTATTGTCTCACATTTTGAGGTCATTCTGCATTTATAACTAAATTATAAACTGATTTCTTGAAATACATATAACATTAGAATTAATTTACATAATGGTTATGAGTATCTTTACTATGTGTAATCCGGTATGTGTAGTTTGATTAAGATTTGTCCTTTTTCTCTTTCTAGGAAGATGATCCATATGACCTTGAAGACCTTTCTACAGAAATGAGGGAAATACAAAGAACCAAATATAATTCTGAAATTCAGGATCTGTATTTTGAAATGATTTTATTTTCAGAATGAAAAGTAAATAATATGGTTACCTTTATGAATGTAGAGACATGAGAAGAGTGTTATGATGGCAAAAAACAAAGAGCCTCGTCCCCCATCCTATACTATCAGTGTAGTTGGACTCTCTGGGACTGAAAAAGACAAAGGTAACTGTGGAGTTGGAAAGTCTTGTTTGTGCAATAGATTTGTACGCTCAAAAGCAGATGAATATTATCCAGAGCATACTTCTGTGCTTAGCACCATTGACTTTGGAGGACGAGTAGTAAACAATGACCACTTTTTATACTGGGGTGACATAACACAAAGTGGTGAAGATGGGGTAGAATGCAAAATTCATGTCATTGAACAAACAGAATTCATTGATGACCAGACTTTCTTGCCTCATCGGAGTACGAATTTGCAACCATATATAAAACGTGCAGCTGCCTCTAAATTACAGTCAGCAGAAAAACTAATGTACATTTGCACTGACCAGCTAGGCTTGGAGCAAGACTTTGAGCAGAAGCAAATGCCTGAAGGGAAGCTCAACGTAGATGGATTTTTATTGTGCATTGATGTAAGTCAGGGATGTAATAGGAAATTTGATGATCAACTTAAATTTGTGAATAATCTTTTTGTCCAGCTATCAAAATCAAAAAAACCTGTAATAATAGCAGCAACTAAATGTGATGAATGTGTGGATCATTATCTTAGAGAAGTTCAGGCATTTGCTTCAAACAAAAAGAACCTTCTTGTAGTGGAAACATCAGCACGATTTAATGTCAACGTTGAGACATGTTTCACTGCACTGGTACAAATGTTGGATAAAACTCGTGGCAAGCCTAAAATTATTCCCTATCTGGATGCTTATAAAACACAGAGACAACTTGTTGTCACAGCAACAGATAAGTTTGAAAAACTTGTACAGACTGTGAGAGATTATCATGCAACTTGGAAAACTGTTAGTAATAAATTAAAAAATCATCCTGATTATGAAGAATACATCAATTTAGAGGGAACAAGAAAGGCCAGAAATACATTCTCAAAACATATAGAACAACTTAAACAGGAACATATACGAAAAAGGAGAGAAGAATATATAAGTACCTTACCAAGAGCTTTTAATACACTTTTGCCAAATCTAGATGAGATTGAACATTTGAATTGGTCAGAAGCTTTGAAGTTAATGGAGAAGAGAACAGATTTCCAGTTATGTTTTGTGGTGCTAGAAAAAACACCTTGGGATGAAACTGACCATATAGACAAAATCAATGATAGACGGATCCCATTTGATCTCCTGAGCACTTTAGAAGCTGAAAAGGTCTATCAGAACCACGTACAACATCTAATATCAGAAAAAAGGAGAATAGAAATGAAGGAAAAGTTCAAAAAGACTTTGGAAAAAATTCAGTTCATTTCACCTGGGCAGCCATGGGAGGAAGTTATGTGCTTTGTTATGGAGGATGAAGCCTTCAAATACATCACTGAGGCTGACAGCAAAGAGGTATACAGTAGGCACCAGCGAGAGATAGTTGAAAAAGCCAAAGAAGAGTTTCAGGAGATGCTTTTTGAGCATTCTGAACTTTTTTATGATTTAGATCTTAATGCAACACCAAGTTCGGATAAAATGAGTGAAATTCATACAGTTCTGAGTGAAGAACCTAGATATAAAGCTTTACAGAAACTTGCACCTGATAGGGAATCTCTTCTGCTTAAGCATATAGGATTTGTTTATCATCCTACTAAAGAAACATGCCTTAGTGGCCAAAATTGTACAGACATTAAAGTAGAGAACTTACTTGCCACTAGTCTTTTGCAGTTGGATCATGGACGCTTACGGTTGTATCATGATAGTACGAGTATAGATAAAGTTAATCTTTTCATTTTAGGGAAGGATGGCCTTGCCCAGGAATTAGCAAATGAGATAAGGACGCAATCCACTGATGATGAGTATGCCTTAGATGGAAAAATTTATGAACTTGATCTTCGGCCTGTTGATGCCAAATCGCCTTACATTTTGAGTCAGTTATGGACTGCCGCCTTCAAACCACATGGGTGCTTCTGTGTATTTAATTCCATTGAGTCACTGAGTTTTATTGGGGAATTTATTGGAAAAATAAGAACTGAAGCTTCTCAGATCAGGAAAGATAAATATATGGCTAATCTTCCATTTACATTAATTCTGGCTAATCAGAGAGATTCCATTAGTAAGAACCTACCAATTCTTAGGCACCAAGGACAGCAGTTGGCAAACAAGTTACAATGTCCTTTTGTAGATGTGCCTACTGGTACATATCCTCGTAAATTTAATGAATCCCAAATAAAGCAAGCTCTAAGAGGAGTATTGGAATCAGTTAAACACAATCTGGATGTGGTAAGCCCAGTTCCTACCAATAAGGATGTATCGGAAGCTGACTTGAGAATTGTCATGTGTGCCATGTGTGGTGATCCATTTAGTGTAGATCTTATTCTTTCACCTTTCCTTGATTCACATTCTTGCAGTGCTGCTCAAGCTGGACAGAATAATTCCCTAATGCTTGATAAAATTATTGGTGAAAAAAGGAGGCGAATACAGATCACAATATTATCGTACCATTCCTCAATTGGTGTACGGAAGGATGAACTGGTTCATGGGTATATATTAGTTTACTCTGCAAAACGTAAAGCATCGATGGGAATGCTGCGAGCATTTCTGTCAGAAGTTCAAGACACCATTCCTGTACAATTGGTGGCAGTTACTGATAGCCAAGCAGACTTTTTTGAAAACGAGGCCATCAAAGAGTTAATGACTGAAGGAGAACACATTGCAACTGAGATCACTGCTAAATTTACAGCATTGTATTCTTTATCTCAGTATCATCGGCAGACCGAGGTCTTCACTCTGTTTTTCAGTGATGTTCTAGAGAAAAAAAATATGATAGAAAATTCCTATTTGTCTGATACGACGAGGGAATCAACCCATCAAAGTGAAGATGTTTTTCTACCATCTCCAAGAGACTGTTTTCCTTATAACAACTACCCTGATTCAGATGATGACACAGAAGCCCCACCTCCTTATAGTCCAATTGGGGATGATGTACAGTTGCTTCCAACACCTAGTGACCGTTCCAGATACAGGTTAGATTTGGAAGGAAATGAATATCCTGTCCATAGCACCCCAAACTGTCATGATCACGAACGCAACCATAAAGTGCCTCCACCTATTAAACCTAAACCAGTTGTACCTAAGACAAATGTGAAAAAACTGGATCCAAACCTTTTAAAAACAATTGAAGCTGGTATTGGTAAAAATCCAAGAAAACAGACTTCCCGGGTGCCTTTGGCACATCCTGAAGATATGGATTCTTCAGATAACTATGCGGAACCCATTGACACAATTTTCAAACAGAAGGGCTATTCTGATGAGATTTATGTTGTTCCAGATGATAGTCAGAATCGAATTATTAAAATTCGAAACTCATTTGTAAATAACACCCAAGGAGATGAAGAAAATGGATTTTCTGATAGAATCTCAAAAGGTCATGGGGAACGGAGGCCTTCAAAATACAAATATAAATCTAAAACCTTGTTTAGTAAAGCCAAGTCATACTATAGAAGAACACATTCAGATGCAAGTGATGATGAGGCTTTCACTACTTCTAAAACAAAAAGAAAAGGAAGACATCGTGGAAGCGAAGAAGATCCACTTCTTTCTCCTGTGGAAACTTGGAAAGGTGGTATTGATAATCCTGCAATCACTTCTGACCAGGAGGTGGATGATAAGAAAATGAAGAAGAAAACTCACAAAGTAAAAGAAGATAAAAAGGTAAGTTTAATTATGGTTATGTTTATAAAGGTAATTGTTTTTGCCTTTAAAAAATGTCTATTTTAAGATAAAATTAGACATCAACAGGAACATTGTTATTGTTAGGTGCCATCAAGTTGTATCTGACTCAGTGACCCCTTCTGGGGTTTTCAGTGATTGTTTGGGGGTTGCTTTGGGAGTGGATTGCTGTGTCTTTCTCTGGTCAACAGGACCATAAGACTATCTTGTTCAGTACCTCTTTAATTTGCTGAATGTTTTGTGGAGTCAAATTATTTTTTGTAATTTCAGTGCCTTTTGTTTATGTTTTCTTTGAGGTAGAAGTTTTACTTTATATTCTTTAGCATAAAACTAATTTTTTTAGTTATTTTTGAATATTTTTTGAATTTTTGAATACTTGTTTATTCTTTTCATTACCCAGATATGATTTTGCTTTTCTTCCTGTTTATAATCCTATTTGTCTGTTTTTCCTTTCTGACCTACCAGGTTTTGTGTTTTTGTTTTTCTGGTTTTTTTTGGATTTAGACCATTTTATTTTCTAATGAAATAAGTGTGGGTTTCTGTATGCTTTAGTTTGTTTTTCTTCAGCTAATAACTAAAAAAGCGAAAGGGAATATACCTTCAATAAAGCCATTTCCTATGTTTTAATGTCTTCTAGACACTTGATGAAAAATGTAATGATTTGAGAATAGATAATCAAGTGATAATTCTCCTGCTTAATTTTTGGGAACTTAAAAAGGTCACGTATGCTCAAAAATTTGATATGATGCTTGTCACCTACTAAGTCTTAAACTTTTAGTCTGGGAAAAATAGTAATTAAGACTCTTGTCTTTTTTTACTAAAAGCACTACATTTTCTCTCTCTCTCTCTCTCTCTTTTTTTTTTTTTTGAAATTTTTAATGTACACCTTAATGTGATTCATTCTGACATGCTTTTCACTGTGACATTTCTGTATGTACATTTTGTTGTACATTACACAGATAAGTTCCCCCTTACCCTCTTGTGCACTTCCTCTCCCTGTTCTACCCCCCCACCAAAGACTTCTCTTCCAATTTGCTTGTCTTTTTATGGTAATATTTTTCTGTATATCCTTGGGTTCCACTTATGCTTAAGATAGAAAATTTTTCTGTAGTGAACTTTCTTTTTACATTGTCAGTACTATTACATGAATTTTCTAGCTCATCTATATTAATACCATTCTTTGGTATTATTGGTGTTATTATAATTATTCCAGGATTATTAAAGTTGGGCTGTTTACCCTGAGGTCACCCTCTCTCCCATTCCTCATTGTTCCTCCTCTCCTCTCCCAGGATTTCCTCCTTTTGCTAGATCTCTCCCTCCTTTTGCCTTCCCCAAATTGTCCCTTCTCCCCTAAGTCAACTTTAGCTTTTGTTTTTTATGTTCCGACCTCTGCATAGGATTTTTTCTTATAATTTTGATTCAGCTCCCACATGAGTGAGAACATATGGTATTTCTCTTTCTGAGCTTGTGTTCTTTCACTTAAAATAATTGTTTCCAATTCCATCCATTTTGCTGCAAATGGCATTATTTCATCTTTTTGATTGCTGAGTAGTATTCCATTGTGTATATGTACCATAGTTTTTTTATCCATTCTTTTGTTGATGGGCACTTTGGTTGATTCCATATCCTTGCTATTGTGAAAGGTGCTGTATTGAACATGGAGGTGCAGGTGTTTCTGTGGTATGATGACATATCTCCCTTTGGGTAAATAGTGTTGTAGCTGGGTTATACAGTAGATGAATTTTTAGTTTTTTAAGATACCTCTATATTGATTTCCAAAGTGGTTGGACCAATTTACAGCTCCACCAGCAGTGTAAGAGTGTTGCCTTTTCTCTGCAACCTCGCCAGCATTTGTTGTTATTTGTTTTATTGATCTTGGCCACTCTTACTGGTGTAAGATGGAATCTCAGTGTTGTTTTAATTTGCATTTCCCTAATAGCTAGGGATATTGAACATTTTTTTCATGTGTTTCAGGGCTGCATGGACCTCTTCATTTGAGAACTATCTACTCAGTTCCTTTGCCCATTTGTGTATTGGGTTATTTGGTTTTTGGGGAGTTTTTTTCTTGAGTTCTTTATAAATTTTAGTAATTAGACCTTTATCTGATGTATAAAATGCGAAGATTTTTTCCCATTCCATGGGGGGTTCCTTAACTCTGTTACAAAGTTTCTGGTTTTATGTTGAGGTCTTTTATCCATTTTGAGTTAACCCTTGTGCATATTGAGAGATGCAGGTCGGTTTTCATTTTTCTGCAATTGTCTGTCCATGTTTCCCAGCACCATTTATTAAAAAGGCTGTCCTTTTTCCAATTTACTTGCTTTGCTCCTTTGTCGAAAATCAGGTGGCTGTAGGTGTGTTGAGGTATTTCTGGATCTTTTATTCTGTTCAACGTCTTCAGGCCTATTTTTGTGCCAGTACCAAGCTGTTTGTGCCACCATTGCCCTATAGTATAGCTTAAAGTCAGGGATTGTGGATTCCACCTGCACAAGTTTTGCAGTTTAAGAGTGTTTTGGCTATACCTGGTCTTTTGTGATTCCATATGAGTTTTTGGATCGTTTTTTCTATTTCTGTAAAGTCAGTCAATGGAATTTTAATGGGGATTGCATTAAATCTTTAAATTGATTTTGGTAGGATAGCCATTTTTACTATATTGATTCCCCCTATCCAGGAGCAGGGAAGGTCCTTAACATTTTTTAGTATCCTCTGCTATTTCTTTCTTTAATATTTTGAAATTTTCCTTGTAGAGATTTGAAGGGTCTTTGGTTAGATTGATTCCAAGGAACTTAATTTTCTGGTGGGCTATTGTGAAAGGTATTGTTTCTGTAATTTCCTTCCCGTCCTGGTTACAGTTGGTGTAAACAAAGCTATTGATTTTTGTACGTTGATTTTATATCTTGCCACTTTGCTGAAGGAGTTGATTAGATCTAAAAGTTTTCTGGATGAGGTTTTGGGTTCTTTTAGGTATAGAATCATGTCATCTGCAAATAAGGACAGTTTGACCTTTTCATTGCCAGTCTGTAGCCCTTTGATTTCTTTCTCTTGTCTGATTGCCCTGGCGAGGACTTCAATTACTATGTTAAATGTAATAGGAGAGAATGGGCATCCTTGCTTGTTCCAGATCTAAGAGGAAATGGTTTTAGTTTTTCTCCAATTAATATAATGTTGGCTGTAGGTGTGTCATAGATGACTTTTATGATGTTAAGGTATTTGCCTGTTATACCTTTCTTCTCCAGGGTTTGTATCATGAAAAGTTGTTGCACTTTGTCAAAAGCCTTTTCAGCATCAATTGAGATGATCATGTGGTTTTTGTTTGCCAGTTTCTTGATATGTTGGATTACATGAGTTAATTTCTGCATGTTGAACTAGCCTTGCATCTGTGGAATAAATCTCACTTCGTCGTGGTGAATAATCTCTTTAATATGTTGCTGGATTTGGTTTGCCAGGATTTTGTTAAGGATTTTCACATCTATATTAATAAGGGAGATGGCTCTGTAATTCTTTATCTTAGATGAATCTTTTCCTGGTTTTGGTATCAGGGTGATGGTAGCTTAGTAGAATGAATTTGTGAGTGTTCCCTCCTTTTCTACTTTTTGGAATAATTTGAGGAAGACAGGTATTATATCTTCTTTGAAAGTTTGGTAAAATTCTGCTGTGAACCCATCAGGATCTGGACTCTTCTTTGTTGGGAGACTTTATTACCTTTTCTATTTCAGTATATGTAATGGGCTTGTTTAGGTCACTTATGTCTTCTGGGGTTAGCTTTTGACATATTAGTTTTGAAATACCAATTTGGCATACCTGTTCCACTCAGGAATATTAATAGTATAAAATTGTAACGTTTAACGGTATTGGAAATTTATTAGCTTTTCTAAGCAGCTTCTTTCTTGATGGAAGTCTGTGGAAGAGTTCCTGAAATAGGAATAGTAGCACTCCAACCAACTAACAGATTTTTCTTTTACAGTTTCAGTAGATTTAATTCACCTGATAGTATTAGGCATTAAAAACCTAAATGTGTATTAGATTTCTATTAACATGGTGTTCAATACTTTTTACTTTTATTATATTTTTACAATGGTATATCAGCAACTATTACTATTTGACACTTGCTTCCACATAAGCATTCATTCAAAGATTTTATATTAAAATAGCATTTAATAGACTTTTATTCCAATGTTGTGAACATTTCACTAGTTAAGTCAATAGTCTTATAAATTGTCAGTACTGATTTCCTACTGTTTATCAAGCCCAATTAAGGATTTGGATATTTTGAGTAAGCTTAGGCTGGTTTTCCTACAGGTAGTAACTACTCTTTATAGTTGATGGACTATATTTTATTGTCAAAGTTTAAGTCACAGTATTTATTTTATCATTATTCTTTAGACTAAACATGTAAACTCTTTTTTCCCCCCACCAATACTGGGGGCAGGTTGAATTCGGGACCTTGTGCATGCTAGCCAAGTGCTCTACCTTTGAGCTGTACTCCCTTCTTTTATTCTGAGACAGGGTCTCACTGAGTTGTGCAGGCTCCCTCTAGCCTCCAACCTGAGATCCTCCTGTCTCAACTTCCCAGGTTGCTGGGATTACAGGAATGTGCCATGGCTCCTGGCTGTATAAATTGTTTTTAAATGAGGTTTTTCTAGACATATAGCACATACTCTTTTATTACCTCATGATACATGCTGCTAATAGTAATGTCTTTGGCATCTTCCACACTTGACCTTTTATCACTAATCCCATCTATATATCTTATCACTGCTAAAAAAAAAATTCAGTATTTTTCTCTTAATTTGCATATGCAGATTAGCATCTCTAATCTGAAAACTCAAAATCTAAAATGCTCCAAAATCTGAAACATTTTGAATTATATATCATGATGCCACACGTGAAAAATTCCCAGACTGATCTCATGTGATAAGTCAAAATGCAGGCGCACCAAGAGTATTGTATATAATTACCTTCAGACTGTATATAAGGTATATGTGAAATATAAATCAATTTGCTGTTTAGACTTGGGTCTCATCTCCAAGATTTCTTATTATGTGTATGCAGATATTACAAAATGGGAAAAATTTGGAATCTGAAACCCTCCTGGTCCCAAGCATTGCAGATAAGGAACACTTAACCTGTATTAAAGCTACCTAATACTTATTATCAAAAATAAAATATCCATAGTCTTTATTTTTAAGTTACTTTTAAATCATGGGTAGTGTTTTTCCATATTTCTTCACAAATCTATTTGTTTTGGTCACTTTTTGTTTTAATATAATTTCAATTTAGTAGTTGCAGAAGTAGTAAAGGAGTTCCTGTGTACCCCTTTGCCTAGATTTACCATTTGTTTACATTTAACTCCAGTTGAGCAATTTGAGTGTGTATATTAGTTTGCTTATTTTGAACCCTTTGAGATAAAGTTGGAGATTTTGTACTCTTTGTCATTAAATACTTCATTGTATATTCACTAAGCAAAAATACTCTTTTAATAGCAGCAGGATAAGCTAGGTGTGATGGTACACTCCTATAATCCCAGCACTTGGGAAGTTGAGGGAGGAGGGCTTTTGTGAGTTTGAGCCCCACCTGGATGAAATAGTATCGTCATATTTTTCTATATTGTTGCTTTCAGAATATACTTGTAGTTATTACATAGTTTTCCATCTACCAGATTTACTAAAACTGGTTGGTTAGGTTACCAAGTTTTTTCTTTGGCTATCCTTTTTTTTAATTGCTTTTTTATTTTTAAGTTTGTTCTGTTAAGATTATTCATTAGGATGAATTTATAGTAGTGGGCTGACATGATGGTATACATCTGTAGTCACAGCAACTCTGGAGGCAGAGGCAGGAAGATTGTGAGTTCCAGGCCAGATGCAGCCTCATAATTTAGTGAGACCGTGTCTCAAAATAAAATTTTAAAAAAGTGGTCTGGGGCAGAAACTCAGTGGTTGTTGTTGTTGTTGTTAGGTGCTGTCGAGTCGAGTCCAACTCATAGCGACCCTCAGGGTTTTCAATGGCTGTTTTCGGGATTGTCTTGGGAGTGGGTTGCCACATCCTTCTCCCATTTTGCTGTGCTGGGAATCAAACTCGGGACCTCAGAGACTGCAGAGCAGTGCTCTACCAACTGAGGTGAATCCCGTACTGCAAAAATTGAAAGTACTGAAGGAAAAAAGAAAATGAAAAAAATATATATGTATATATAAGTAAACACACACACAACAATGGAATCACTAGATTCAAAAGGCCTGAACATTTCAGTGATTCAATATTTATAATTTCTTCAGTTCTTTTAGTGTTGATATCTCAATTCTGTGCACCTTGAGGGGAAGAATTTGCCAAAATTATATTATGGAATTGTTAGCATTGTCCTTAATTCCAATTAATTATACTGTTCCTTGAGTTAAATGTTATTCTTTGCATTGATTTCAGTGTCCATAGACATGATTGTCTTGTTTGGTGCCATAATAATACTGCTGTGATTCTAAAATTGATTTTCTTTCAAATCTAAAATCTAGATGTTTTGAATAGTTGATAGCATATTATAATTTAAGTGTTTTAAGATTTTTTTTATTCTTTTCTAGAAGTACATAAAATAATAGTGCTGTTTGTAAGCACTGGCATCTTCGATGCACTGAATATATAATTTATCTTCAATTTTTGTTCTTAATTGTTAAATACTTTTCTATTTGGTGTCAGTCTTTTCCTCACTTGGAGTAAAGTGTGATTTGGCTTTAAGTCATACTTAAATCTGCTTTCAGTTGATGAAACTCGCATTCTCAGAACCCCTACCCTCCAGAATTGCCTTGCATTTTTATATAATACTGCTCTAATTGATTCATGCTTTACATATTTGAACTCCAGTCAGGCACGGTGGCACATGCCTGTAATCTCAGGGACTTAGGAGGCAGAGGCAGGGGGATTGCACTTTTGAGGCTAGAGGTAGCCTGTATAATTCAGCAAAAACTGTCTCAAAATAAAAAGTAAAAAGCAGACCAGGGGTGCAGCTCAGTGGTAGAATGCTTGCAAAATATCTGTGAGCCCCTGGCTTCAACCCCAGAATACCGATAAATAAATAAATAAATGAAATAAAAAAGGAACTCTAAGAACATTGAAGAAATGTTTCTATAGGAACTTTTAGATCTGAAAGTAATTTAAAAATCTGATTCTACATAAATGTTTGGTTTCTGGACTATAGTCAACACAAGATAAAGGTTATAGTGTAATTTCATAGATACAGTTTTGTCCCAAAATTTTATTTGGGGGCTTTGTATTTAAATATCCATGGTGAAATGTTTTGGCGCTCTCTGGGGTTGATTATTTATATAGTATCTATCCATGACATTTTTCCTTTAAGAATTACCAGATGGCTTAAGCACTGTTGTATACTGTAGTTTGCCTAATCCCTTCCTTCCTTCCCTCCCCTTCTCCCTCCCTCCCTTCCTTCCTTCTTTTCTTTCCTTCACCACTGAGCTACATCCCTACCTCTCTAAAAATTTTTTTAGTGTAAACTGGACATGAGTAATTTATGTTTCTAAGAGATATTAGAGGATATGAAAATTTGAAGACTTCTTTCTCCTAAAGAACTGAAATGTGAGACTGGGAGACTATAACCCTGTGGTTGTGGCAAGAGTAGGAAAGTATTATTAGAACAATCAAAAGAAACTGTGTTGAAATTGAAAGAAACTGAGTACATGGTCTAGAACCAGACTTTAGGAGTTTGAATCCAGCCTCAGCCACTTACTAGCTGTGTAACTATAACCTCTCTGTACCTCTTGTTAGGTGTCATTGAGTCAGGTCCAATTCATAGTGACCCTATGTACAATAGAATGAAACACTCCTTGACACTGTGCCATGCCTGGCACTATGTCATTGCTCCTCTGGTATTCATAGTGTTTTTAAAGACTGTCTCAGGGTTGTTTCAGGAGTGGGCTGCTATGTTCTTCTCCCATTTTTGCAGTGCTGAGGATCAAACTCAGGGCCTCAGGGTGCAGAGTGGCACTCTACTAAATGAGCTAAACCCCAGCCCCTCTGCAACTCTATCTAGGAAAAGGTAGATAATCATACTTCTTAGAGTTGCTATGAGAAATAAATGATGCCTGGAACATGGTAAATTTGTTGAACAAAAAAGTGTGAGTTTTTTTGTTTGTTTTTGTTTTTGCGGTACTCTGGGGCTGAACCCAGGGCCTTGCATGTACATTTTGCATTTGCGCTACCACTGAGCTGCACCCCCAGCCCCTTTGTAATTTTTTATCTTGGTACAGGGTTTTGCTAAGTTACACAGGTTGCTTTTGGCCTCAAACCTGCAATCCTGCTTCTGCCTCTAGAGTCTGACTGGGATTACAGGCATGCACCATAGTCCCTGGCTCAAAAAAGTTAAATGTTGTGATAGTATAGTCCAAATATAAAAATTTTAATGACATATGGGGATCACCATAGAGTGTGCTTTTAGTTTCACAAGATTTTATGCAAAAAGTAAGTCATTGGTTCCCACTATTTTTGTTGGTTTTTAAGATGAGGAAAGATACTTTTAGGTGGGGAAATTGTGTTGTACAGAGGTGTAAAATATTGTGACTAAGTGAAGTATAGGAAGGAGGCTGTCCTAATCATAAGATACTGAAATACCATTACATCTATAAGGGCCTTTACTAAACTAAAGAACCAATTTAGAACTAAA
The DNA here is from genome assembly GCA_007922755.1 of Pedetes capensis. Classification (NCBI taxonomy): domain Eukaryota; kingdom Metazoa; phylum Chordata; class Mammalia; order Rodentia; family Pedetidae; genus Pedetes; species Pedetes capensis. The sequence continues at coordinate 136,150 of VMDO01002519.1, forward strand.
ATAAGCTGGGCTTGAGACTTAAGGAATGCTGTGTTAGAATTAAGGTTGCAATTAAGAAAGACATTTGAATCACATAGTTTAGTTAAGAAGCAGGTAAACATTGAGTTATAAGATGATAGAGTTCCAGAGGCCACATGAGAAATCAACTGAGATAAAAGTTGATTGTTTGAAAAGAACAGAAAACAGACAAACTTGGCGAGATTGATGAGAAAGTAAGAGAATGCATAAATAAACATGGAATATATAAAAGATATGTCAAATTAAAAAGATAATAGAAAATATTGTCAGTAATTTTATACCACCAAATTTGAAAGTTTAAGCAAAAATAAACTCTTAGAAAAATAGAATTTGCCTAAATAAGAAAGATTTGAATAATCCTGTAACAATTAAATTGTGAGGTAGCAGTTATATTTTCCTACAATGGAAATACCAGGTCCAGATTATTGTCTTTGAGAATTTTGAAGGACCAGGTCATTCCAGTGTTGCACAAATTGTTTCAGAGAATAGAAAGCAAAGGAATACATTCTTTATTCTCTTAAGTCTTCTGTCCTTAATTTTATAACCAGACCATGATGGTAAAGAAATGAAAAATGTACACATATTTTACTCAAGATTGTGTGGAAAATTCTTAAATAAAATAGAAGCCCATAGACCCTGTAATTTTGTAATCCAATAATCTTTGAAAATTAAAAGTTATTTTCAGATGTGGTAGCAAATCCTAATTTGACCTCTTCTCATTGTGGCAAAATCTGACTTGAACAGATGTGAGCTGCTTATAATCATTATTTATCCTATTTAGAATGGATATCCATACAGTCCACTTATTAATATGTTTGAATATGGGGTACTGAAACTCAATTTGTTGAAGTTGTTACACATAGTGTACTGTTTTAGTGCCATACGTTATTGCTCATGACTAAAAATGTTAGAATTTTGAAGTGTATCTTACTCCAAGGGTTTTAGACAAAAGATTTGAGACCTATTAATAGCCAAAAATATCCAACAGTATATAAAAGAAAATCTTACCTGAGTTGAGTTTATACTCCATTTGCAAAATATGGCTTAATATTATAAAATCTGTATGTGTAGTTTACTCCATAAATACATTAAAAGGTGAAAAAAAAAGTTAACAATAGCAATAAGATGCAGGAAAAGTGCTTGATAAAATTTAATAAATTCATGAGAAGACTACTCAGGAACAGATGAAAACTTTCTTAACTTGAAAAAATATATGAGCATACAGGGGCTGGGGGTTAGCTCAGTTGGAAGTGTTGCTCTGCATGCTTTGAGGCCCTGGGTTCAATCCCCAGCACCATCAAAATGGGAAAAAGACCTGCAGTCCAGTCACAAAACAATCGTGATAACAATCAGCCATTGAAAACCCTATGAATAGCGGAAAAGCACTGACATAGTGCCAGGCATGGCACAGTGTTGGGGAGTGTTTCTGTTATAAACAGTCAGTATGAATCGGACCCGACTCATCGGCACCTAACAACAACAACAAGCATACAAGCAAAATCCAATAAACATCTGTCATCCTAAATGGGGAAGTCTGTTCCCTTTCCAGTCAGGAACAAAGCAGGTGCACACCATTGTCACTTCTATTCATTATTATATGGCAGTACTAGTCAAAATAAGAAAAACATGAGTGTTAGGAGGAAACAAAATTGTCATTAGTGACTCATAATACGATTGTCAACATAAAAGCCAACGAGGATCTACCGGTAAATGAGTAAGTATTAATGGAGGTTTAGCAAAGTTAACTTGATTTAAGATTAATAACTGAAAGTCAGTTGTATCTTTGTATGTCAGGAACAAATAACTAGAAAATAATTAGGGAAGACACCATTTATAGAAGCATATAGCAAACTATCAAATCCATAGGAATAATGACAGTGTGTAAACCTCTCCAAAAAAGTTTAAAACTTTGGTGAAACACATTAAAGATCTTCCTGTCTATGAATGTGGCACATTATAGAGAACTCAGTGCTCTTTATACTGCGCTGAAAGTTTGAAAGCTTTTCAGGAAATGTCACATGCTAATTCTGATTAACACATGGTAGAAGAAAAGACTTAGAATACCCAGGACACTTCTGAAGAAAAAAGGCAGGATGGGTTCGTGATGATGGAGGTGGTATGTGTGCTGTTTTTTCATATAATATAAAACTTTAGTATTTCAGACACTGATAGTGGTGTAGGCAAACTGACCAATGGACTAGAATTAGCCCAGAAACCAACAGAGACTTTAGTGATGTCCTTCTCGTGTGGTAGCCACAGGAGACTACCGAACGCTTGAAGTTTAATCTGAATTGGGATGTTATGGTTTAAATAGTGAGATAAACCCTCCTTGAAAAGTGTCATTTTTAGTCAGATCTGATAGCCAAATGTGAGTTAACTAGGAGAATAGTGTGGTGGACTGGAGAGTACTTAATGCTGAATGAATAGCATGGGGTGGGAGGGAACATACTATATTGTTAAAGGAGGTCAGTGTTTGGTCACTGATCTAAGGCAGGTATTTGTAAGCTTTCTGTGAAGGGCCAGATTATAAATATTTTAGGCTTGGAGGGTCATACAGTCTCTGTTGTAACTGATCACATCTGGTACTGAAGTGCAAAAACAGCTACCAGTAACATGTAAACTAATGAGCAAGGCTGTGTTTTAATAAAACTTTTAAAAAACAGAGGTGGCAAGCTGTATTTGGCCTCTAGGCCATTTAATTTTCTGCCTCACTAGGGGAGTGAGCAGTGTAAGGGAGGTTTGAGAACAGAGACCATATTCTGGGACCTGCTAGCAATGTTAGAAATTTTTTTATTTAGCCAAAGAGTAATTCAAAACTAGAGACTGAATGGATTGGTTTCTTGAGATCACTTGATTGCAACATAGAGGAAGGGTTGAATGAAGGCTAGAGAGGATGTGGAAGACATGTCAGTATGTTACAGTAATTTGAGCACATGATGAAAGCTTGGAGCATTTGGAGTGAGAGAAAACATTGGCAATGAAGAATGGGATTGGCTTAAGGTATTTACAGTCCATGTGATTTGATGGTATGTTGCATACAGGGATGAAGATAATGAATAAGATGGGATAGACACCTCATAGGTTTCTAAATTGTTCAGCTTCATCAGTGACAATATTGCTTATGAAATAGAGTGTTAGACACTTGCCAGGTTTGAAGTTTGGGAGAGGAGAGTTTTAAGTTGAGATGTCAAGGTAGCAGTTATGAGTGCTCAGGTCTGAGTTGGAGGTACATATTTAGGAGACAATGAAATAGAGAAAGTAATAGGCACAGCCTCCTTGGGAGTGGCTATAAAGGATTGCCTAACAGATCTTTCAGGAACTGCCAGTGCTCAATAGCCAAATGACAGATAATATGCTTAAGTACGCAGACAATAAGAACAAGCCACAAGGACTTGAGAGTGGCTCAGTGGTAGAGGGCTTGCCTAGCATGGGAGAGGCCTTAGGTTCATTTCCTAGCCCTCCATAAACAAACGAAAACCACTGGCCCCTTTCTTAGCTGGTTCCTTCACCTATAAATTAGGAGTTATTACTTACCTTGGAACTGTATTAGAAATTGGGAATGTGTATTTCAAGTGCCTGGCACATAGTGGTGCTTAAGAAATGCTATGACAGTGTATGACTTGAAATATCCCAGTTTATTCTGCCTGTATTTCAGAACAATCATTTGTCCCATTTGGTGGGTTAATTTTCTGGCTCATTTTCATGTTTTTTTAATTCTGGGTTTATGTACTCCTTTGCTTTTTCCCTACAAGAGCAAAGATCATTATATTCTTTGTTCCAAGATAGGAGCCATAGTCTGGGAATCCTCTGTCAGGTCACTGGATGCCTGGAAAGTTTAACTTCCGGACATTACTGGTATATAAGGAAAGCTCAAAGATATTTTTTTTAATTTAAAAAAATAATTTTATAAGCTGAACTTAGTTCCCATTCCTGCCAATCTGACAAGGTCTTTGTATGCTTAGCTGTCTTTTGTTTTATACTCCAAAATGAGGTTAGTGTTACTTGTGGGGAGCACAGCTTCTGAGACATTCTTGATTGCAATCAGCAGTGAGAATTACTTTTTTAAAATCATTACCGATTATATACATTAATGTTGCTAGATAACTGAAATGAAATTTCACAACAGAATACCTAACTTTACTATTTATTTTGATTCTCTATTATAATGAAAAGCCTGCAGCCATACCACTGTGGTATCTGATCCCATCAGATGTTGGAAGCTGAGCAGGATCAGGCCTGGTTAGTACTTGGAAGGGAAGGGAGACTGCCTAGGAATACCTAGGCTGTAGGCTTGGGAGAAGGACCTGGCAACCCACTTCCAAAAAACATTCAGCTATTGAAAACCCTATGACTAGCAGAGAAGCACAACAGTGTTTCTTTCACCTGTTGGACATGGGGTCGCTATGAGTTGGACATCAGACTTGACAGCACCTAAAAACACCACCACCAAATTAAATGAAAAAAAGTGCTGGATGTGACTTAATGAATTGATTGTGTAACCTGTTAGTATTTGAAAAGCAATGCTTTAAGAGAATGAAACTGATGAGATAATTTGAGTCATATTAATAAAATGGCCAGTTTTTAACTGTTCAGTGAAGGAAGGAATTATACCCTTATTGAAGCTGGTTTGTTTTACTTCTGTATCTACTTTAGTGTTGCCATTTTGATTCAAGAGAGAGCAAATTAGTTTGAAATACTTTTTTATGGTGCAATAGTGTAAACTAGTATTCTGATGATTTTTCATTTATAACTTATTTTTAAATTATTTTTCTATCTTATTTCTAGATCTTGAAACTTTTCATTTTCTTATTTATATTACAGTTGCCAAATCTTATTTTGCACTCAAATGTTCCTTCCTGTCCATAGTCTTTATTTTCTTATCTAAATACACTGTCAGTATCTTAAAAGATTTCTATTGCTTGGCCAGGATTTTGAGGGTTTGGGGCCTGTTTGGGGGAAAAATACCTTAAAATCTTGAGAGGGTAGATTGTTGTCATTAGCTGCCTTTGAGTCAGGTCTGACTCATAGAAACCCCATGCATAATAGAATGAAACACTCCCCAACACTGTGCCATGCACACAATCTTTTTTATGTTTAAGTGCATCGTTGTAGGTACAGTGTCAATCCATCTCGTGGAGGGGCCTCCTTTTCTTCACTGACCTGCCACTCTCCCAAACATCATGTCCTTCTCCAAGGATTGGTCCCTCCTGACAATATATCCAAAATATATACAATGTAGTCTAACCATCCTTACTTCCAAGGAGTACTCTGGTTGCACTTATAGAATGGATCTGTTGGTTCTTTTGACAGTCCATTGTATATCAATATTTGTCTCTAGCACCATAATTCAAAAGCATCAGTTCTTCTCCTGTCTCATTCAGTGTCCAGCTTTCACAACCATATAATGTGACTGAAACTGCCATGGCATGAGTCAGGAACACCTTCAGTTTCAATGTGACATATTTACTTTTCAACACATGAAAGATGTCTTTTGCAACAGTCTTTCCCAGTGTAGTGCATCTTTTGGTTTCTTGACTGCTGCTTCCATGGGTGTTGATTGTAGAACCAAGTAAAGCAAAATCTTGGATAATCTCAGTCTTTTCTCCATTTATCATGAAGTTGCTTACAGGCCCAGTTGTGAAAGTTTTTGTTTTCTTGATGTTGAGGCACAGTCCATACTTACGGTTGTATTCTTTGAAATTCATCAATGTTTCAAATTCTCTTCACTTTCAGCAAGCAAAGTTGTGTCATCTGCATAACACAGGTTGTTAATGAGTCTTCCTCCAATCCTGATGCCAAGTACTACTTCATAAAGTCCAGCTTTTCAGATTATTTGCCCAGCATAGAGATTGAAGAGGTACGATAACAGGACACAGCCCTGATTCCCACCTGCCTTGACTTTAAACCAGGCTGTGTTTGCTTGTTCTGTTCAAACAACTACCTGCTTGTCCATGTACAGATTGCTCATGAGTACAATTAAGTGCTCTGATATTCCCATTCTTCACAGTGTTATCCATAATTTGTTGTGATCCACAACACCCGGTGTTGTGATCCACCACCCGATGAAATGCCTTTGCATAGTCAATAAAACATAAGGCATTTTTCTGGTATTATTCTCTGCTTTTGGCCAATATCCATCTGACATGAGAAGTGATGTCCCTGGTTCCATGCCTTCTTCTCAATCTGGCTTGACTTTCTGGCAGTTGCCTGACATTATACTGCTGCAGTCGTTTTTGAATGATCTTTAGAAAAATTTACCTGCGTGAGATATTAATAATATCGTTTGAAAATTTCCACATTTGGGTGAATCCCCTTTCTTGGGAATGGACACAAAAATGGATCTGTTGCCAGGTAGTTGGCCAGGTAGCTGTTTTCCAAATTTCTTAACATAAACAAGTGGACACCTTCAGTGCTGCATCTGTTTGTTGAAATATCTCAGTTGGTTTTCCATCAATTCTTGGAGCCTTGTGTTTTGTCAGTTTCTTCAATGCAGCTTGCACATCTTCCTTAAGTATCATTGGTTCCTCATATGCATCCTCTTGAAGTGGTTGATCATCTACCCATTATTTTTGGTAAATTGACTCTGTATTCTTTCCATCTTCTTTTGATGTTTCTTGCATCATTTAATATTTTCCCTATTGAATCCTTCATTATTGCCAGTCAGGGTTGAATTTTTTCTTCAATTCTTTAAGCTTGAGAAAACAGAGTGTGTTTTTCCCTTTTGGTTTTCTATCTCTAGCTCTTTGCACATGTCAGTATATTTGATTTTTGTCTTCATGAGCTGCCCTTGGAAAACTTCTGTTTAGTTCTTTAACCTTGTCATGTCTTCCTTTTACTTAACTACTTGATGATATTATATATATATTGGGTTACATGATGTTAATTTAATAATAGCAAATAGTAACTAGCTATGCCGTTAATGTGGTAAATGCTTTAGAATGTAGTAAATCTTAGGTTTAGAGTTATTTGACTTGTAACTTCTAGAACTTTGCAGTCTTTATTAAGTAAAATACTTTTTAAAAATAAATACTATTGGGCTGGGTCTGGTGGTACATACCTGTAACCATAGCTACTTGGGAGGCTAGGGCAGGAGGATCGCCAGTTAGAAATCAGGCAGCCTGCACACGCTTAGTGAGACCCTATCTCAAAATAAAAAATTACAAGAAAGTAGAGGATGAGGGTACAACTCAGTGGTAGAGCACTTGGATGCAGGAGGCCCTGGATTCAACACCCCATACTGCATACATGCATGCATAAAAAATGAATAAATAATACTAACCAAGTAGTGGTTATCATCATTTTCACTTGATCTGTAAAAGGTTCATTACAGACATAAAAGTAATGAAATATATAGAAATATGTCTATATTGAACCCTCTCAGAGTACATAAGTTATAGGGAAAGCGTGCTTTTCATTTTTAGTGTATATCACTAAACCTTGAAAGTTACTAGATTGTCAGTGTTCACATCCGAGAAAAATAAGGTTCTTGAAGGAATTTAATTAAGGCTAAATAAAATATGGATGTTAAAATGCTTACTGTGGCCAGGCACAGTGGTGCATGTCTATAAATTCCAGTGGCTCAAGAGTCTGAGGCAATAGGATTTTTAGTTCGTGGCCAGAGGCAGCTTGTGTAACTTAGAAGACCTTGTCATAAGGTAAAAAATAAAAATGAAGTTGGTGGTGTAGTTCAGTGGTAGAGTGCTTGCAAAGTATGGAGGCCCTGGGTTCAGTACTCCAGTACTGGGAGAAGGAAAAAACACCTCAGTGTAGAAAGACAGATATTGCAGATCCATTCATGTAGATTTGCACTTTGTTTTATGAGCAAGGATTCTTCATTTAACACAGTCTAGGACTGCTTGAAAGTTTCAGTTATCCAGTTTTTTTAACCTATTTTCTGGGAATACCTTGCTTAGATTAATCGGCAGTTGATAAAGCGTATCAATTGTAACCATTATTACCTTGCAGACACCCTCTTAGGGGAAAATAAGAGTCACCTTTAAATAAGAAGTATATTTAGAAGAATGAGAAAACTGCTTCTCTGACCCTTTTCCAGTCTGTGTCTTAAAATGGGTCCTGTATCTTCTAACCAGTACACTCTGGTCAGAGGAATAAAGTTACACTACTGAATTTAAGTTCAAGCATTTGCCCCAAGAATGCTGGGTGATACTGGGTTTCCTTAATTTCTAAGGATGAAAACCACGTTGTCTACTGTGGGCAAGATGTATATCCTGTTTGTAGTTCATCTCCCTGACCTAACACAGTATCTTGTAATGTGATCACTTGGAGTCAATATAAATGTATAGCCTTGTTTTTGTAATGGTGGTAAAAGAACCATTAATAACATAATATGCTTAATAATATAGTGGGTTTTTGTTTCATTTTTGGCAGTACTGGGAGGTTGAACCCAAGGTCTCATACATCCTAGGAAAGTACTCTTATTACTGAGCTGTACTCTCAACCTCCTGTTTTTTTGTATTTTTTATTTTGAGAAAAGATCTTACTAAGCTGCACAGGTTGCCTCTGGCTTCAAACTCAAAATCCTCCTGCCTCAGGCTCCTGAGTAGCTAGGTTTATAAGCATGTGCCACGATGCCCAACTAAAGGTTTTTCTGAATCAAGTAAACTGTCATGTGAGGCACTATTACACTTATGTAAGTGTGAGTACTGTGTCATGGGATCATATGTGACCCCAGAAGCATGATACCAGATAAGGGTTAAAAAGGTGATTAAATACACCCTTATAGAGTCCTGGCTATGGACTCTAGTAATAGAGACTTTCTTACACTCCTGTCTTGAACTATTGTGGAGTACTTCTTCCTCCCCACCCACTTAAAATAGTTGCTTTATATTATAATTTCATAATTTTTATTTTCTTTCTACATTAGAAGCATTTTGAAGACAATTAAAATTGACATTCCTCTTTGCCCTATAGTAATGTTTCATAATCTTGAGTCATATATGGACCTTATGTTAGTTTTTCAGATGATACTTCCATGTGTTGCCCAGTCTGAGTGCAAGTGATCTGCCTTCCTCTACTCCCTAGTTCTGGTTACATGTATGTGTTACCTTGCCTGGCTCAGGACTTCAATTTTTTTTTTTTTTTTGTGGTACTTGGGGGGTTGAATCCAAGGCCTTGCACATACTTGGCAAGAACTCTTCCACTGAGCTGCGGCCCCAGACCATTTTTCACATTTTTTATTTTTATTACTATTTTGAGACAAGGTCTTGCCTAGTTATGCAGCTGCCTCTGGCCTCAAATTTGGGATCCTCCTGTCTCTACCTCCCAAGTTGCTGGGATGACAGCATGTGCCACTGTGCCTGGCGGGAACCTTTCTTTTTTAAAGTTAAAATTCTTATGTGTCTTAAAAATTTATCTGTAGCCATTTCCCAAACTTGAGTTTTTGGTCCTTGTTTTCACTAGTCTGGCATGATGCTTCTTTACCAGGGTCAGTATTGCCTTCCAGGGAGCATATGACAATGGCTGGAGACATTACGGACTGTCACACCTGGGTGTTGGAGTTGCTACTGACATCTAGCCAGTAGAAGTTAGGGGTACTGCCAAACATTCCAGAATTTGCAAGCTATCTCCCACAACAAAGGCTTACATAGCCCAAAATGTCAGTAATGCTGAAGTTGAAAGATTTTAGTATAGCAGAAGGTGGTCTTTAAGGAAATTCCTATGAGGTTCTCCTGGAAGTCGGTTATATGTGGCATGTTTGTACCTGCTCAGTAGGAAAGGCAGATTTTTCCCCAGGTCCTAACTTTTACTTTCCTATCCTCACTGTGATTGAGTAAGAATGTGTTTTTAACAGGGCTTTGAAGCTGTGAAAATTGAGTTCAGGTTCTGGTGTGAGTTCAGTATGTTAAAATTTAGAGGGTTTGGGTTTGGTTTGGTTTAAAATTTTAAACCAGAAAATCTATTGCAATTTTTAAATAACTAATTATGTCCCTCACCCCTTAAAACAACAAAACAAAACATATTACAAGCAGAATTTGAACCCAGTTTTTCACTGAATTTGGATTTAGAAAAAATATTTTAAATGGTTGAACTGGAACCGTTAAAGGTATGTATTTTGGTTCAATTAGAAGCCCTGCTATCTACACATAGGATTTAAACCTGAACCCAAACAGAACCCAAACTCCCTGAGTTTTTACATATTGAACCTACAACTGAACTTGAACCCAATTTTTCCTGGGTTCAACTCAATTTTTACATATTGAACCTTCAACTGAACTTGAGCCCAATTTTTCCTGGGCCTTGATTTTTAGGATAGTGCTACTGTGGACCAGAGCTACCTGCTATTGTGGTTTATCATACTCTGCTACTTTTTATTCTGCTATAAATTGTGTTGCTTCTACTCCATTGTCAAAATCGTACTTGAAGCTATCATAACTTCTTACCTGGATTATTGCAATGACCTTTTCCCTGCTAATTAAACATTTTATTTTGTGATAATTATAGATTTCATGTCATTGTAAGACATAATACAGAGATCTCACCTACCATTTTCATAGTTTTCCACAAAGGGATAACATCTTATAAAACTGTAGTACAGTATCACAACCAGCATATTGATATTAATATCCAAAGATCTGATTTAGAGTTCTTCAGTTTTACTTGCCTGTGTGTATATTTCGTTCTTTGAAAATTTTCAAACATGTAGGTTTGTACGTCTGCCATCATAGTAAAAGCGCAAAACAGTTACATCACCAACAGGTGTCTTGAGCTGTTCTTTTGTAAACATACACTGCTCCTCCTCCTCTTTACCCCTTCCCTTCTCTAACTACTAGCAGCCACTAATCTTTTTTCCATTTCTACAATTTTGTCTTTTCAAGAATGTTATAAAAATGAGATCATATAGTATGTAACTTTGTAGGATTGACTTTTCATTCAGCATAATTTCCCTTCAGATTCAGTCAAATGGTTGCATGTTTCAATGGCTTGTTCATTTTTGTTGCTAAATAATACTCTGTGGTACAGATATCTACTTTTGGACTTGTTAAAGGGCATTAGGTTGTCTCCAGTCTTTGGCTATCACAGGTAAAGTTGTTAGGAAAATTTAAATACAAATTTTTCTATGAACATGACATTTTGTGTGTCTGGGAAAAAAAGAGTGCAGTTGCTAGATCATATAATTTCATATTTAGCCTCATAGGAAGCTGCTTGACTCTTCCAGAGTAGGTATACCATTTTAAATTCCCACCAGCAATGGATGATCTATCCAGTTTCTCCGCTTCCTCACCAGCGGTTATGCTGTAATTACTTTTTAATTGAGTTTCTTTGTTCCAGTCAGTATTAGTTCAGACTGCTTTTTATGTTGCTTTCTTAGAGTGCTAAAATAGAAATGCCTGATCCCTCTCCCTACAAAATACATATGTAGCTTGTGTATAAAATTTAGACTCCTCAGTTAGGTACCTAAAGCAGTTTGCATTATGGCTCTTGTGTACCTTTACACCCTTCATTATTCACTCCTCCACAAACTTGTAAATTCCAGGAATATCAAAATAGATGCACAATAATACCTATACGAGGACTGTTGTAAAGATTATGATTGTGCACATAGTTTTAACAAGTTCCTACCACATGTTGTTTTTGTTGTTTTTTTTTAGGTGCCAACAGGTTGATTCAGGCTCATAGTGACCTTATATAAAATAGAAAGAAACATTCCATGACACTGTACCATGTACATGATCTTTATGTTTAAGCCCATTGTTGCAGTCATTGTGTCAGTCCATCTAGTTAAGGGTCTTCCTTTCTTTTTGCTGACTTTCCACTCTTCCAAGCATGATGTCCTTCTCCAGGGATTGGTCCCTCTTGATAACATGTCCAAAATACTTAAGACACAGTTTAGCCATCCTTGCTTCCAAGGAGCACTCTGGTTGCACTTCTAGCATGGATTTGTTGGTTCTTTTGGCAGTCCATGATATATTCAGTATTATCTCCAGCACCATAATTCAAAAGCATCAGTTCTTCTCCTGTCTCCCTTATTCAATGTCCAGCTTTTACAAGTGTATGATGCAACTGGGAATAATGGAATAAATAAGGTACACCTTTCTCTTCAGTGTGACATCTTCACTTTTCAACACTTTAAAAAGGTCTTTTGCAATAGCTCTTCACAATGCAATGCATCTTTTGATTTCTTGACTGCTGCTTTCGTGTTGATTGTAGAACCAAGTAAAGCAAAATCTTGGACAACCTCAATCTTTTCTCCATTTATCAGGAAATTGTTTATTGACCCAAGTGTAAGGATTTTTGTTTTCTTAACATTGAGACACAATCCATGCTTAAGGTTGTATTCTTTGATATTCATCAGTAAATGTTTCAAATCCTCTTTACTTTCAGTAAGCAAAGCTGTGTCATTTGCATAACAGGTTGTTAATGAGATTTTCTCCTATCATGTTGCCATGTTCTTCATAAAGTCAAACTTCTCAGTTTATTTGTGGAGCAAATAGAGAGATTGCAGAGGTACCGTGAAAGGATGCAGCCCTGATGCCCACCTGCCCTGACTTTAAACCAGGCAGTGTTTCCTTGTTCTGTTCGAAGGTCTACCTGCTGGTCCATGTACAGATTGCTAGATTGCTCATGAGTACAATTAAGTGCTTGGTTTTCCCATTCTTTGCAATGTTATCCATAGTTTGTTGTGATCCACATAGTCAAATGCCTTTGCACAGGCAATAAAACAGACGTTTTTCTGGTATTCTGCTTTTGGGCAATATCCATCTTACTTCAGCAAGATGTTGCAGGTTCCACACCCTCTTCTGAATCCAGCTTGATTTTCTGGCAGTTGCCTGTCAATATACTGCTGCAGTTGCTTTTGAATGATCTTTAACAAAATTTTACTTGGGTGAGATCATTTGGTTGGATCCCCTTTTTTGGGAATAGGCACAAATATGGATAAGTGGCATGTGGTTAATTGGGTTTATTTTTGTACCCAGTATGAGAGACACTTTTTTATAGCTGATTTTACCCTGTTTATTCTTTTTATTATAAAAGTTTGTTTGCTTTTTTCTGGTTTTCTGGGTTGTATTTATCATTAACCAAAAAATAAAAAAATAGAAAAATGAAAGAAGTATTCATTTATGTGCTATTTATTTTTTATCTTTAAATATTAAGCTGCTATTTCAGTTTATCATTTTTACTGAACCCCTAAATAGTATATCCTAATACACTGTCAAGTGGAGCGTAATTACATTATCTCTTATATCTTACCCACATCTTCTTTAGACTAGGTTGAATGAATTTTGGTTCTGTCCTTTTAACAAATAATTTTTATATTTTGTAGTTTTACCTGGAAGATGATAGATTATATTTCATTTAATAGCCACACTATAATTATTTAGAATTAGTTTTATGTTAAACTGTATAGTGGCATTCTTATGTTTTTCATAACACAAATTTTCCAATATAAGTTCTTTTCTGTTCTTTTATCCTGTGTTTATGACATTATCTAGACTTTGAGACTGCTATAATTTAAATATGGTTATTACATACTTTGAGAGCTTTTAAAATTTGTAGTTGATGGTTGTATACACCTGAATGAGATACTGCCTAAGAATTCTTGACACGTGTTTTTCCCATTACCATTGTTGAATGTGGAATTTTTTTTTTCCAGTATTAGGGATTGAACCAGGGCCTTGCACATGCTAGGCAAGTGTTCTCTTGCCAAGCCAAACCCCCAACCCCCTTTTTATTTTTTTGAGACAGGATCTTGCTAGGTTGTGTACGCTGCCTTTGGCCTTGAACCTATGATACTTCTGTCTTAGCCCCCCTGAGTATTACAGGTCTGCACCACAGCACCTGGCTTTCACAGGTGGATCTTCTCAGTTACAGTTTTTCTGAGACTTTTGAAAGTAGTTTGTGTATCCCCTCATCCCCAACCCCCTCCTGCTGGTTGGTGGTTTCCTCTGTCTGGATTCCTTTAATATTCTTTGAAGCTTACTGAAGTCAGTATGATATGGCTCTAATTTAATGATTCACTGGTGTTTGAAATAGTCTATATTCTTTTTAAGTTCTTCATTTTAGAAGAGACCTCAATTATCTTTTAGAACCAACTGTACTAATTTCATTCATAGTACTCCAGATCTTTTGGTATATGTTTATGAACAAAATAGATAAAAAATTCTGTCCTTATGAAGAGATTGTACTGTAGCAAGGGGAGCATCCTTATCTCCCCCCAAAATGAAAGTTGAGACCTGAGTAAATTATATAGTGGTGTGGGGAGAAAAAGCAGGGCAAGAGGAATTGGGAATACTGGAGAATGACTGGGAAAGACATCAGTAGGATTAAAATGTATAGGCTTCATTGAGAAAATAAAAGGAACAGCTAATGCTGAAGTCCTAAGGCAAGAACATTCTTGGCATATTAAAATAGTAAGGAAGCCATATGGCTGAAGGGAGTAAATAATGAGAAAAGTAGAGGAGGTTAGAATGAAGAAGCATTTCAAGGCATGCAGATTGTATATATCATTTCATGGCATTAATTGAACCAACATCACTCTGGTTGCTTTGTTGAGAATGGCTGTAGAGAATAGATTTAGAAGCAAGGGGTATTAATCAAGAAGTTAATACAGTAATCCAGCTATATGAAATAATGTTAGCTTTTTGGATTAGGGAGTTAGTGTTAAAGGTGGTTAAAAAAAACCACCAAATCTATCCATATACATTTGCTTAGCAATTACAAGTAGGATGAGAGAAAAAGAGATTAAGTTTCCTGAACAACTTGAAAGGATCAATCTGCCAGCATTTGAGATGGAAAAGTCTCCAGATAGAGTACATTTTATGGAAAAACATCAGGAATTTTGGATGTTAAGGAAATCTCTTATATACTTTTAAGTGAGGATGTTATACATTAGTCTAGAGTCCAGGAGAAAGAGCTCAACTCAGGATATGAATTTGAGTTATAGTCTTGTGAATGACTCACTAAAAGGGTGCACATGATAGAGAAAGGAAGAAAATCAGGGACTGAGACATGGGGTATTCACTGCATTAAAAAGGAGACTGAGAAGAGGAAACCAAGTTAAGCAATAGGGGTGATCTTCTTTTAGAAGAAGAAAGTGAAGTCCAGTGAAGAAAGTGACTGCTGAGAAGTAAAATGAAACCTGAGAACTAGCATTGCAAAACAATCAGTGGTGAATTTAAGAGCAGATTTAGAGTATCAGTGAGCTGTTGGAGACTAATGTGAGTACATGTAAGGGTGAATGGAAGGATCTGGGCTTGGTGGCATAAGCCTGTAAACTCAGCACTTGGGAAGCTGAGGCAGGAAGATGGATGCAAGTTCGAGGCCAGCCTAGTCTCCATGGGCTGGGGTTTAGCTCAGTTGGTAGAACGCTGCGCTCTGGTCTCTGAGGTCCCAAGTTCAATTCCCAGCACCCCAAAAATGGGAGAAGGACCTGGCAATCCACTCCCAAGGCAATCGCAAAACAGCCATTGAAAACCCTATGAGGGTTGCTATGAGTTGGATATGGACTCAACAGCACCTAACAACAGCTAGTCTACATAGTGAGTTTCTGACCAGCCTGGGCAACACACCAAGGCTGTGTCAAAAAACCAAAACCAAAAGAAAGTGAGTGGAAGGAATCAGGTACTGTGGAGCACACCTGTAATTCCAGAGACTGAGGAAGATCACACATTTTAGGCCATAGGCAACCTGCCCAAATTAGTAAGGCCCTGTCATAAAGGAGCTAGTAGTACAGCAGTTGCCTAGCATATGCAAGGCCGTGGGATCAACCCCTCAGTTGTTGTTAGCTGCCATTGAGTTGGGTCTGGCTCATAGCAACCCTATGTACAATAGAACAAAAAGCTCCCCAACACTGTGCCATGCACACCATCTTTTTTATGTTTAAGCCCATTGTTGTAACCATAGTGTCAATCTGCCACAGACCAGCTGCAGCCTAGATAGAATCCAGGGTCTCTCGAAGGCAAGGCGGGTGAGGAGTTGGCGATGGGTAATAAACACAGCAGCCCGGAGGCAGTGTGATCTTGTTCCAGTTATTTCCAGATTATCCAGCCTTTTTATACAGAATTACCATTCATTAAATCTTATGAAAGGTCAGAAAAAGACAAGGAAGTTGGATGCATTGATGGAATCACCTGATCAATTGTCACATGAGTGTCAGGTGGTAATCAAAGTGGAAGAGGAACTCAGAGACAAAGTGTGATTATTTTTAAAAAAGAAACCAAGATGACCTGAGCATCTGCATTTCCTGTAACAATTGACTATTCTAAATCTTTACGCAGGAATTTAGGGCGGTTAACTGCCACCTGTGTGTCACCCCGTTGAGTCTGTTGTTGTGAAGAATGGGTGCTTTTGCTTACTGTAGAGCTGTCAGTACAAAGGCTTTTGTTTAAGGAGTTTGCGCTGTTGGAAGTTATTCAGGGATTTCAGTTCAAGAAAGCCTGAGGCTTGTCAACTCCCAATCTGAATTAGCATAGCCCACAGAGCCAGAAGATTATTTTTCATTAATATTTCTAGAAATCTACAATAGTGACCAATTAAAATTTAAGAAAAGATGGGGTTCCAAGTCCTTTTCCATGAAGAAACCTTTTTGGAGGTACTATTCGCCTCTCGGCAGACTTTCCCTCCGAGGCTAGGAGTACTCCTCCTCTTTCGGTGGATTTTCCTTCCAGTGCTTTTATTAAAGATACTCTTCCTCATGTGGGGACTCTGTCTACCCATCATGAGTGGATCTGGACCCGGCATCAATCCATCTAGTTGAGGGTCTTCCTGTTTTTGTTTTTTTTTTACTAACCTTCCACTCTCCCAAACATGATGTCCTTCTCCAGGGATTGGTCCCTCATGACAACATATCCAAAGTACATCAGATGCAGTCTAGCCATCCTTTCTTCCAAGGAGCACTGTGATTGCACTTCCAGGACAGATCTTTTGATTCTTTTGGCAGTCCATGGTATATTCAGTATTCTTCTCCAGCACCGTAATTGAAGAGCATCAACTCTTCTCCTGTTTCCTTCATTCAAAGTCCAGCTTTCACAATCATGTGATTTGACTGAAACTACCATTAGTTCAGTTGGTAAAGTGCCGCTCTGCAGTCTCTGAGATGCTAGGTTCAATTCCAAGCATTGCAATAATGGGAGAAGGACGTAACAATTCACTCCCTAAGCAATCCTGAAGCAATTATCCATTGAAAACCCTGTGAGGGTTTTCAATTATCCATTGAAAACCCTGTGAAGGTCGCTATGAGTGGACATGACTGAAAGGCACCTAACAACAACAACCATGGCATGAGTCAGGAGCACCCTCATCTTCAGTATGACATATTTACTTTCCAGCACATAAAAGAGATCTTTTGCAGCAGCCTTTCCCAAAACAGTGTGTCATTTGGTTTCTTGACTCCTGCTTCCATGGGTGTTGATCGTAAAACCAAGTAAGCAAAATCTTGGACAACCTCAATCTTTTCTCTATTTATCATGAAGTTGCTTACTGACCCAAATGTAAGGATTTTTGTTTTCTTGATACTGAGATTCAGTAAGCAAAATTTTGGACAACCTCAATCTTTTCTCTATTTATCATGAAATTGCTTACTGACCCAAATGTAAGGATCTTTGTTTTCTTGATGTTGAGACGCAGTCCATACTTAAGGTTGTATTCTTTGATCTTCATCAGTAAATGTTTCAAATCCTCTTCACCTTCAGCAAGCAAAAGTTGTGTCATTTGCATAACACAGGTTGTTAATGTCTTCCTCCAATTGTGATGCCACATTCTTCTTCATAAAGTTAAGCTTCTCTGATTATTTGCTTAGCATAGAGATTGAAGAGGTACAATGACAGGACACAGCCCTGATGCCCACCTGCCCTGACTTTAAACCAGGCGGTGTTTCCTTGTTCTGTTTAAACTAAACGACTACCTGCTGATCCATGTACAGATTGCTCATGAGTACAATTAAGTGCTCTAGTATACTCATTCTTCACAGTGTAATTCATAATTTGCTGTGATCCACACAAATGCCTTTTCATAGTCAAGCAGAGAGTATCAGAAAAATGTCTGTTTTATTAATAATTTTTCGTCAGTTATCTGTCTGACATCAGCAGCGATGTCCCCTTCTGAACCTAGGTTTTCAGGCAGTTCCCTGTCAATACACTGCTGTAGTCACTTTTGAGTGATCTTCACAAAAATTTTACTTGCATGGGATAGTAATATCATTTGATAATTTCCACATTTGATTGGATCCCCTTTCTTGGGGATAGGTACAAATATGGATCTCTTCCTCTCACTTGTCTGTCAGTGCTGTACTGTCGGGGCTTGATTGTTGCTGTGATCTTAAAAGCTGTGTCTCTAATATTAGATACCAGCAGAGTCACCTATGGTGAACAGGTTTCAGCTGAGCTTCCTAAGACACACTATGGAGAAAGACATGGCAGCCCACTCCCAAAACATTTAGCCATTGCAACCCTATTAATAACAGAGAAACACTGTCAGATACAGTGCTGGACAATGAGTGTCCCCCACTCCCAGGTTGGAAGCCACTTAAGAGATGACTGGGGAAGAGTTTCCTCTTCAAAGCAGAGTCATTCTTAATGAAGAGCGTAATGAAGCTCCTGGGACCTCCAGTTGCTATTGTGGCACGACTCAAAATGAGAAGGAACAACTGTAAACAACCATTAAAAATTATAACATGGAATGTACATAGTATGAATCTAGGAAAATTAGAATTCATCAGAAGTGAAACTGAACACATAAACATCAATAGTCTAGGCATCAGTGAACTAAAATGGGCTGGTATTGGCCATTTTAAATCAGATAATCATAGTCTACAATGCCAGGAATGATTAAATGATTAAATGATAAAATGATTAAAGAGAAATGGGGTTGCATTCATCATCAAAAGAGACATCTCAAGATCTGTCCTGTGTTACAGTGCTGTCAGTAATAGAATAATACTGATATGTCTACAAGAAAGACTAGCTAAAATGACCATTATTCAAATTTATGTACCCACTATTAAGGCCACAAATGAAGAAAGAATTTTTACCAGGTTCTATAGTCAGAAATTGATTGAACATGCAGTCAGGATGCACTGGGAATTGCTGCTGACTGGAATGCAGAAGTTGGAAACAAGAAGGCTCAGTAGTTGAAAAATATGGCCTTGGTGACAGAAACCATGGTGGAGATAATATGATAGAAGTTTGTCAGACCACTGACCTTTTCATTGCAAATACATTTTTTTCACCAACATGGACGTCAACTATACACATGGAATTCATCAGGTAGAACATATAGGAACCAAAGTGACTACATTTGTGGAAAATGATGGAAAAGCTCAGTATCGGAAGTCAGAACAAGACCAGGTGCTGGCTGTGGGTCAGGCCATCAACTGCCCATATGTAGGTTCAAACTGAAACTGAATAAAATTAAAATTAGAACAAGTGTATGAGAGCAAGGTGTGACCTTGAGTATATCCTACTTGGGTTCAAAGACCATCTCAAGAACAGATTTGATGCATTAGACACTAATGATCGAAGACAGAGGAGTTATAGCATGACATCAAATACAGCATTCATGAGGAAAAGCAAAAGACAGGAAAAAACCAAATTACATGTCAAAAGAGATCTGAAACTTGTCATTGAATATGGAGCAGTTAATGTGAAAGGAAGACATGACAGAAACAACAACAAAAAACGCCAAAAGCCTAACATTTGATTCAGCCTCTATTGCAAGCATAAATACAATTGTAATAACATCATAATCTATATTTTATTAAATGAGTCAATTAAAAAATGACATGATGAAGTTAAAGAACTAAATGGAAGATTTTAAGGGGTAGCTCAAGAAGAAAATCAAATATTATGTGCAAAGAAGTGGAGATAGAAAAACAAAGGGGAGAACACACTTTTTCTCAAGCTTAAAGAATTGAAAAACTTTTAAGTCTTGAGTGGCAACAGTGAAGAATTCTACAGAGAAAATATTAGATGACACAAACGATGCAGGAAACATCAAAAGAAGGAAGGAATACACAGTCATTAAAAGGAATGGGTGGTGAGCAACCATTTCAAGAGGTTGCATATGATCAGGAAGTAGTGGTACTGAAGGAAGAAGTGGAAACTGTCTTGAAAGAATTGATATGAAACACAAAGCTCCAGGAATCCATGCAATATTAATTGAGATGTTTCAACAAATCAATGTAGCATTGGAGGTGCTCAATTGTTTATGCCAAGAGATTTGGAAAACAGTTACCGGACCAACTGACTAGAAGAGACCCATAACCCTTCAGTATGGGAGGAAAATGGAAAGAGAGGAATTGGAGCCAGCTAACATGACTATGCCTGCAGCTGTAGCCCTGTGGCATCCGATTCCGTCAGATCTCGGAAGCTAAGCACGGTCAGGCCTGGTTAGTACCTGGATGGGAGACTGCCTGGGAACACCAGAAGCTGTAGGCTTGGGAGAAGGACCTGGCAACCCCCTCCCAAAAAATCAATCTGCCATTGAAAACCCTATGAATGGCAGAGAGGCACTGACAATAGTGTTTCCCCTGTTGTACAGAGGGTCGCTATGAGTCGGATACCGACTCGAGGGCACCTAACAACAACAACAACAACAACAAACATGACTATGCCTGCAGCCTTACCACTTGTGGCATCTGATCCCATCAGGTCTTGGAAGCTAAATAACCAGGTTAGGCCTGGTTAGTACTTGGATGGGAGACCATCTGGGAACACCAGGTGCTGTCGGCTTGCGAGAAGGACTCGGGGCAGCCCACTCCCCAAAACAATCAGCCATTGAAAACCCTATGAATAGCAGAGAAGCACTAACAATACTGTTTCGCCTATTGTGTGTAGGGTTGCTATGGATGGGACACTGATTTGACAGCATCTAACAACAACAACAACAGTATGACTATAGTTGGACTTCTGCGTAATTTTTCTGCCAAAGAAGCAACATCTGAGCAGTAATGAGCAAGGAAAGAGATTTATTTTTTAATTACTTAATTTATTTTTTGTGGTACTAGGAGTTGAATGCAGGGCCTTACAAATGCTTTGCAAGTGCTCTACCACTGAGCTGCATCCTCAGTCCATATTTTACTTTTTTTTCTTCTTTTTTTGAGACAGGATGTCACTAAATTTATGCAGGATACTTTTGGCCTGGAACTTGACATCCTTCTGCCCACACCTCCCAAGTTTGTAATTACAGGCATTTACTGTCATGCCAGGTTAGACTTGTTTTTTAAATGGGAGCAAACCTCACTATATTTGGGTGTTATAGTAGAAAGGGAAGCTAATATTAGTCTTTTTGTTTTATGCTGCAGTTTTCCATCACACTGAATCTTTGATTTGCTGCTTTTAAAGAAAATTTTGTTCTATGATAGATTGTTTTCAGTTTCTTTACATATCTTTTCCTCTTGTCTCATTTCTTTGATCTTTTATTTAAAAAATCATCTAAGAGAATAGAGTTCCAGATTTTGTTTCCTAGATTGATTATTTGAAAGCTTAATCACGCCAGGTGTGGTGGCATGCACCTGTAATCCCAGTGACTCAGGAGGCAGAGACAAGAAGATTGCAGGTTCAAGGCCACAGATAGCCTGCATAACTTAGTGAAGACTGTGCCTCAGTTTAAAAAAATAATTAAAAAAATGGGCTAGGGGTGCAGCTCATTGGCACAGTGCTTGCAAAGTATGTGGGAGGCCCAGGGTTCAGTGCCCTCCCCCGTACTGCAAAAAAGAAAAAGCCTCATCAGCTACCTTTTGCTTAGCTTCAACTTTGTTCATTTTTTGGCCACCAGTGAAGCAGTTGAGGTATTAGTTTTTTTAGTATTATTAATCATATTTATTTCAGGATGTTGCTCGTATTACTGAAAGTAAAATAAACATTTTCTGGAAATAGCTATTTATATTTCTCTTCTTGATCCTGTTTACTTATACTGAGAATTTTAAATATATTCTGGACACTTAATTGGTAACATTGTTCACATTATTTGTAAGTGGCATGTTTTACTGTGGTATGCTTTTGCTGGCATGAGATTTGCTTAAGTGCCTAAAGAAAAAATTATGAGCATTTGTATTTAAGGAGAAATTAAGATAGGGATTCTTGAGAGTGAATGTAGAAATGAATCAAATGTTAGATTCTCATAGATCAGATCTTGTTTTCCACTGGCACAATTATTTAATTGGAGGTTCCATTTCTGACTAAAGAGTCATCAAAAACTAGATGTAAACAACAAATTCACAGAACCTACATGGCATTTTATAGCTTTTGTAATCATTTAGTCTTAGTTTATGAAATAAATTTTCAGTTATGAAAATCATTTTGAGTTGGTATGAGTTAGTAGCTGTAAATCAGCAGCTTTTATCCAAGGGATAGATCTCAGAATTATGTGGACGGTTTTTCAAAAGTACTGTTTGAAAGAAGTCGCTGAATTGATTGTAATGGTTAGGAACGATCACAGAAAAAAAGGAATTGTGTATATTTTTGTTCATCATAAAAGTTAATGTAGGTGTGTCTAATCCAAAACTTTTTCTACATAGTTTTCCTTTGTAGCAGTGTCATTAGTTAGTAGAAATATTAGTAAAATCATATAGATTTTCACCCCTAATATATATGGATTATAACATGATTATCAGAGAGCATTTCTGTATTAATAAAATAATCCTTTTAGGGTTGTCTAGAAATTGCTAGCTATAAGCTACTTAGCCTTTCATTACTACCATTGAGTCTTGTAACTGCTGAATTAAATAACCGCCCTATAACTTTCTAGACTTTAGCGATATATAAAGAGCATGAGCCAGAGAATTTGCCTTATTTTTTTCCCCCCAGTCTCAATCCCCCCAAATTTAATTAAGTATTCAGGGGTGCCTAGTTGAAGTTCAGACTCTTCTCCCCAAACCCCAAGAGTCGGAATAGAATGACTTCAGAGTCATTTGAGAGGTGGTTTGTTGTTGTTGGTTATTTTTTGTTTTGCAGTACTTGGGTGTTGAACCCGGGGGCTCCCACGTGCTTTGCATGTGTTCTACTACTGAACTGCTCCCCCAAGTTCCTTTTTCATTTTGATACAGGGTCTCACTAAGTTACAGAGGCTGCCTCTGGCTTTGAACTTGCAATTCTCCTGCCTCCGTCCCCCCAAGTCACTGGGGTTGCAGGTGTGCCCCACCACACCTGCATCATTTGAGAGTTTAGATTGGTTCCTAAAGGCCAATGCTAAAACGATGATTTAGGAGTTGATTGGAACTGTTAAGACTAGGTAACTAGCTTTCTTTTCTTACAACTTGTGGTGTTAAAAACTGTTACCAGGAATTTTTATCTCTTCATTCCTTTTGCTACCACTTTATTCTAGGCATTACTGTTTTCATTAATCTACCTAAGTGTAATCTGTTTGACAGTTGTTACTGCTTAAAAAAAAAAAAAAAGATCTTTGCCCCAGCTTTCACTTTCCCATCAAATAATTATGCACCTAGTAATTTATAGATTGCAGAGCACCTTAGTGCTCCCAAGAATAAAAGAAGACTCGGCCACTTTATCCCACCTCATCTTTGAAGTTACAGTCTGTTCATTTCTACTTCTTGCTAATACTTTTGTTTTGATGGTGGTGGTGGTAGAGGGATCATTTAAGGAACAAAGATCTAGACCATTTGACTGGTTAGGTTTTGAACCAGAACAAACACTCCAGTGCCTTGTTGACAACATTCGAAACACCTAAGTTATGTTTTATTTGATACGTATGTACCAGAGTTGTGTATAATCAGTATCACTAAAGAGTGTTAGTGTATGAGGATTTAGAAGTTAGATTTCATGAGCTGTGGCAGTTTGCTAGGTGGATCGACCTGAAATTGAAAGGACTTAAGTACTCAAGATGTCCAGAGACTTGAAACAGTATCTTTGGGATCCATCTTAAAAAAAAAAAAAAAAAAAAGGCTCCTCCAGAAAGAATGGGAAACTAAGTTAAGGACTGTTTTTAAGCATTGGATGCTGTGCCTGTGTTCCTCTTCCTATTCACCATTTCTCTGCTTAGAAATTATGTTTTTTCCTGTTTGTAAATCACGAATGATATCACCCAGGCATCCAGTCTTATCAGAACTTGGACACTAAGCAGGGTCAGGACTGGTTAGTACTCGGATAGGAGACAGTGGGGGAATACCAGGTGCTATGGACTTGGAGAGAAGAAGCTGGCAGCCCACTCCTTAAACAATCAGGCATTGAAAACTCTATGAATAAGCAGAGAAGGACTGTCAGATACAGTGCTGGGCATGGCATGTGTCTGGTAGTGTTTTGCTCTGTTGTATATATAGGGACACTCTGAGTTGGACCCAACTCAATGGCATCTAACAATGGCAGCAATGATACTTACCACCTATATGAATAGATTTGTGATTTATACCAGAGAAAATAAAAAACACAGACAAAATTAAACTGAAGAAGGAATGAGCAGTGTCTGTAAAAAGTACTCTGTCATTCTCTTCAAATTTCTGAACTTTCTCATCTTTTTTCAACTGGGTGTGTGCAGTACGATCATCTGTGGAGATGTTTGCTACACCATACTCCAGAAAAACTGAATCAGAATCTTCTTAACAGTTTGATTCCAGGCATTACTTCGTGAGTTTTGAGATATTTGCTCCTTAGTTAGGAATCCATTTTCTCTCTAATGCTAAAGTCTTTAATTTTAATTTTGTTTTTTACTATCATGAAAATGTTGTGTACATTGATTCTGAAAGTTATCTTAATGTTTAAGAAATAGAGTCAGAAGAAAAAAGAAAACCAAAGGGAAAATGGTGGCACTAAAAGTTTTTGGAGTTATGTAGCCTCGTGGTATAATCAATCATCAGTAATTTGTTCTTACAAATTACGTTTACACAAAAACCTTGTTGGATCTATCTCAGAGGCCAGATAAACTTAACAGAGCACACAAACTTAATTGGACATTGCTATTCCTAATTTATTCCTTGTATCTGCATTAAAAATGATCTTTTTAATCTCTCCTATCTAATCTTTCCAATCTCTGCCTATCCTGTCTTACTGTTTTCCAAAAAGAACATTTTTTTCTTTTATTCTGCTATTTTTTTTCCCTGTCCTTCCTTGTCACTCCCCTCTAGTGCTACAGAGCAAACTCAGGGCTCTGTGCATGCTAGACAAGTGGTGTACCACTAAGCTACACCTTCAGCCCTTGTGGGGTTGTGTTTTTTTTTTTTTTTTGGACAGGGTATCTATGTTACTGTGTAGCACAGGCTAGTCTTAAATTTGCTATGTGGCTCAGGCTAACCTTGACATTCCAAGAATGACTGGCCTTGAACTCCTAATCCTCCTGCCCAAACCTCCTGAATGTTAGGATTATGGGCATGTACCACCAGGCCCATCTTCTGTTCACTTTTGTGTCTCCGTTGCTCAAATTGCTTCTAGCAGAATTCAATGACGCCCATATTGATGGACATTTTGGTTGGATATAGCATTTAAATATTTCTTTTTTTTCAAAGTATGTATTTTCATTGCCTGATAATATTCTGAAGGAAAATAATATTAACAGTTTTAATTTGAATATGTTTTCTTATAGCAGAAAAAGAAAACTAAGAACTTCAATCCACCAACACGTAGAAATTGGGAAAGTAATTACTTTGGGATGCCCCTCCAGGATCTGGTTACAGCTGAGAGGCCTATACCACTATTTGTTGAGAAATGTGTGGAGTTCATTGAAGATACAGGTAGGATGGAAGTATCAACACAAGAGATTGGATTTCAAATTTCACTTACGCTACACCAACAGTTTGTTAAGTGTTTGTGATTTATTAAAGCTGAATTTTAAAAGGCCTTTATAGTTCTTATAGGATTGTCTTGGGTATTCACTCTTAAGGTAACCTTTGGGTATTTGAAAGAAGTTTTGTTATTGACCAGTAATTCTTTTATTGGTCTTCTCTTGAACCTAATAAATAGCTAAATTGAAAGCTAAAATGTTAAGCTTATCTTATTCTAGAATTTAAAAGAATTTGATTATTGTGCTATCAAGAGATCTTTACGATTTTAACCAATAATTTGAAAGTTTCAGTATTTTTAAATTAAATGCTATTTGTGCTGCTTGTTTTACACATGGGTTTTTTTCCTTTTAAAGCTTAGAGCCATAGTTATATATGTATGGAACGCAGCTCATTCTATTTGTGATGTTACTAATTCACCTGTTCCAGCTTGATGTGGTTTATATGGTTTGAGTTATATTTTTAAAGGATATATAGATATCCTCATTATTTTATTTTTATTTATTTTATTTTTTGCTGTATTCAGTGGTTGAACACAGGACCTTGTGCATGCTTTGCATGCGCTGTAACCACTGAACCTCACTCCTAGCCATTTTTTTACTTTTTATTTTGAGACAGGGCTACCTCTGGCCTCAAATTTACGATCTTCCTGCCTCTGCCTCCGCTGCCAAGTTGTGCAGTTATAGAAATGCTCTACCATTCCCAGTGTCCTCGCTGTTTTAATAGCAAGCTTGCTCCTAGGTTTATTTTGCCTAATTTAAACTGATAGAACTAAAACAATGAGAGTTGGAGCAGTCATATGTGGGGAATAGAGGCAGAAGATTGTTGTGTTTGATTTATATTAAAAATGAGCACAGTTTAACCATTAAACCTTGGTGATTGCATGGGCTACAAATTTTAAATGGTTTAAATCATGAGCTAAGTTAGTTGTAGTTTTTTCCTTAGTCTTTATTGACATGAGCAATTTTTTAAAAAGTAAAGTCCTGCCAGACATGGTGGTGCACGCCTATAATCCCAGTGGCTCGGGAGGCAGAGGCAAGAGGATCACAAGTTCGAGCCCAGAAGCAGTCTGTGTAACTTAGTGAGACCCTGTCTCAAAAAAAGTTTAAAAAAAAGGGGGGTGCTGGGGGCGCAGCTCAGTAGTCCAGCACTTGCAAAGTCTGCAGACATGAGGCCCTGGGTTCAACCCCCAGTATGCCAGTATGCAAAAAAAAAAAAAAATAACTCAATGCATTGTCAGTCTCATTTTTGTTCATATGAGTGAGTGCCTTACCCTTTAGTCCAGTGATGAGTTTAATATATGTTGGTTTTTTGATTTGGTGAGGAATGATGACTTTCAACTTTAATAACAGAGTAGAATGTGGGGGAATACTGTTATTCCCTAGTATTATAGTCAGAATGCATAGATCTTCTTCCTTCAGTTGTTGTTAGGTGCCATTGAGTTGGGTGTGACTGTAGCAATGCTCCTAGGGTCTTCAGTGGCTGATTTATTTTTGGGATTGCCTTTGGAGTGGATTGCCATGTCCTTCTCCCATTTTTGTGGGACTGGGCATTGAACGGAGGGCCTCAGAGCTCAGAGTGACACTCTACCAACTGAGCTAAATCCCATTCCTTCTTTCAGTTAATAAGTATTAATTTATAGAAGCTATTTGTCCATGCCCTTCTTTATTTTTTCCCTCAGCAAATACTTGAAAAGTATGTTTTAGGCAAATTTGTCAATATATATTTGTCTTTAATACAGAAGAAATACAAAGATTGTTATAATTTAGCTTCCTGCTTTGGATTTAAAGAATTCTCATTTTCTCTATTAATTAAGCCTTATGCATATGACTGAGCAATTGTAAAAAACTTTGTGTAGTGATTGAAAAATAAAATAATGACAGATTATCCTTTATTAATATAATTACCATCATTATAGTCAAAATTTTCCATTTTTTAATATGTTCATAGTAGTTGAGTGATTTGGTTCAGGGAAAATGAATGAATTTCAAGTGTAATATAAAATGCAGTTTTAATTTAATTTTTGACACAACTTGAATTAGTCCAGGTCAACTGACAGTAATTTATATGTTTAAGTGCTTTTGTAGAAATACACCGAAATGCTGTAAGACCATTAGAATGCAATGAAAGATTAAAACTAGGTATTGTTATTGTATATTGCTTAATTTTATTACTGATTTTAAAACTGCTGATCAATTTTAGCAAAGATTTCCAGTTGCTTTAGAATTCATCTTAAGCCTGGCACAGGATGTACACCTGTAATCCCAGTTACTTGGGAGGTGAAGGCAGGAGGAGGATAAGTTCAAGGCCAGAGGCAGCTTATGTAACTTGGTAATACCCTGCCTCAAAATGGGCTGAGAGTGCAGCTAAGTAGTAGAGCACTTGTAAAGCATGTGTGAGACCCTGGGTTCAAACCCCCAGTACCAAAAAAGAAAAAGAAAAAAAATTCATTTTGAAACATATGAAAAACACTTCAAGACATAGGCATAGACAAGAACTCTCTGAATAGGAACCCAGTCACACAGGAAACAATAACAAGAATTTGATAAATAGATAAATAGGATTGCATGAAGTTACAAAGCTTTTGCACAGCAGAGGGCACAATTCTCAGAGTGAAGAGACATGTTACAGAATGGGAGAAAATCTTTGCCAGCTGTACATCAGACAGGGGATTAATATCTAGAATACATAAGGAGCTCAAAAAATTAAGTACCAAAAAAGGACAGTATCCAGTCAAAGAATGGGCAAGTGAACTGAATAGAGACCTCTCAAAAGAAGAAATACAAATGGCCAATAATCATATGAAAAAATGTTCAACATCCTTAGCTATTGGGGAAGCACAGATCAAGACAACATTGAGATACTATCTCACCCCAGTCAGTTGTACACTAAACCTTCAACAAAACAAACAACAAATGCTGGTGAGGATGTGGGGAGAAAGGAACCATGCTGCTTGTGGGAATGCAGGTTGGTGCAGCCACTATGGAAATCACTATAGAGGTTCCTCACAAAACTAAAACTAGAACTACCATACGACCCAGCAATATTACTACTGGGTCTATACCCAAAGGAATGTAAGTCAACATACCAGAGAGATCCCTGCTCATCCACCATTATAGTGGCACTGTACACAATAGCCTAGGTGTCTATCAGTGGATGAATGGATAAGGAAATTGTGGCATGTATATATACCATGGAGTTTTATTTAGCCATGAAGCCCAGAATTATGGCATTTCTTAGAAGAATGGGTGGAACTTCAGAGATCATCATTTTAAACAAAATAAGCCAAACCCAGAAAGACAAACATCACATATTTTCTCTCACATGTGAATGTTAGACTTCAGTATATATTCTATGTTAAAATACATAGGTCATGAAGGTAGAAGGTATTTATGTAGGGAAAGGCAGCAGAATAAAGAGAAGGGAGAGGGAGCAAAAGTAAAGGGTAATTGGAGAAAGAAAAGGAAATGCCACATATTTTGCCCTTAAGGCAAAGCAGTATCTATATAGGAAAACATACACACAAACAAGACATGCAAGTAGAAGGGGGACCACTGATGGAGAGGGAAGGGGTAGGAGAGGTGAACTTGAGCAATGTACAATGATAGGAATGTATGGAAATGTCATAAGGAGACCCATTAAGTTGTACACTAAAAGAAATACTAGTAAATTAAGATAACTGTGGGAAAAAAAGAAGAATCCAGCTTGCATTCCAGGTCTGGTGGTGTCCGTCTATAATCCTAGCACTTGGGAATAAACTTGAGGCAGGAGGATCAAGACTTTGGCCAGGAGTGCCAAAAAAAAAAAAAAATGTTGTACACTTAAGAGACGCTATCTGTGTATTACTTTTCGAAGTTGCATTATAATGGTAACCACTTTGAGCATCTCTTGTCATTGCAGAAATCAAATGTGACTTGTATTCATTCATCTTTTGTTATTGGTATATATTGAGTATTACAATTTTAATACACAAAATGTGTATACTTTTTTGGAACCTTCTGTATATAGCAAGACCCTGTCTCAAAAAAAAAAAAAAAAAGATGGAGAGTTTAATTTATAACTCATTAACTGTAGCACAGCCATATTATACTTAA
>VMDO01002520.1:0-22337 GCA_007922755.1 Pedetes capensis
GGTCTATAATTCTCTATCTTAGATGAATCTTTTCCTGGTTTAGGTATCAGGGTGATGGTAGCTTCATAGAATGTATTTGGGAGTGTTCCCTCCTTTTCTATTCTTTGGAATAATTTGAGGAAGACAGGTATTATATCTTCTTTAAAAGTTTGGTAGAATTCTGCCGTGAATCCATCAGGACCTGGGCTCTTCTTTGTTGTTGTTGTTGTTCTTAGGTGCTGTCGAGTCGGTATCCAACTCATAGCGACCCTCATAGGGTTTTCAATGGCTGAGTGCTTCGGGATTGCCTTGGGAGTGGATTGCCAGGCCCTGCTCCCATTTTTGCGGTGCTGGGAATTGAACTCGGGGCCTCAGAGACTGCAGCGCAGCACACTACCCACTGAGCTAAATCCCAGCCCCTTCTTTGTTGGGAGACTTTTAATTACCTTTTCTGTTTCTGTATAGGTAATGGGCTTGTTTAAGTCAGTTATGTCTTCTGGGGTTAGTTTTGGTAGGTCATACGTGTTAATAAATTTGTCCATTTCTTCTGCATTTTCTTATTTTTTGGAATACAGTCTCTCATAGTAATCCCTAACAATTTTCTGTATTTCGTTGGGCAGTGGTTGCAAAAACAGCTTGGGACTGGCACAAAAATAGGCCCAAAGACATCTGGAACAGAATAGAAGACCCAGATATACCTCAACACACCTACAGCCACCTTATTTTCGACAAAGGAGCAAAGCAAGTAAACTGGAAAAAGGACAGCCTTTTCAACAAATGGTGCTGGGAAACAGGGTCATCCACATGCAGAAAAATCAAAGTGGATCCGCATCTCTCAATATACACGAGAGTTAATAACTCAAAATGGATAAAAGATCTCAACATAAAACCAGAAACTTTAAAACTTATAGAAGGCAAGATAGGCAATACACTCCATCATACAGGCATAGGAAAGTATTTCCTTAATAGGACCCCAATTGCTGAAGAAATTGCAACAAGAATAGATAAATGGGATCACATGAAATTAAAAAGCTTCTGCACAGCAAAAGAAACAATTAACAGAGTCAAGGAAACCCCCATGGAATGGGAAAAAATCTTCGCATTTTATACATCAGATAAAGGTCTAATTACTAGAATTTACAAAGAACTCAAGAAAAAACAAAACAAAACAAAACAAACAACCCAATACACAAATGGGCAAAGGAACTGAGTAGACAGTTCTCAAATGAAGAGGTCCGTAAAGCCATGAAACACATGAAAAAGTGCTCAACATCCCTAGCCATTAGGGAAATGCAAATCAAAAAAATGCTGAGATTTCACCTTACACCAGTAAGAATGGCCAAGATAAATAAAACAAACAACAACAAATGCTGGCGAGGTTGCGGGGGAAAAGGAAACACTCTTACATTGTTGGTCGAGCTGTAAATTGGTGCAACCACTGTGCAAATCAATATGGAGGTACCTCAAAAAACTAAAAATAGATCTACCATATGACCCAGCTATAACACTATTAGGAATTTACCCAAAGGGAGATGGGTCATCATACCACAGAGACACCTGCATCTCCATGTTCAATGCAGCACTTCTCACAATAGCAAGGATATGGAATCAACCAAAGTGCCCTTCAACGGAAGAATGGATTAAAAAACTATGGTATATATACACAATGGAATACTACTCAGCAATCAAGAAAAATGAAATAAGGTCATTCACAGCAAAATGGATAGAATTAGAGAAAATTATTTTGAGTGAATGAACATGAGCTCAGAAAGAGAAATACCACATGTTCTCACTCATATGAGGGAGCTGATTCAAAATTATAAGAAGGAAAAATCCTATTCAAAGGTCAGATCAAAATAAAGTGGGGGGTGTAGGGAAAAATTGGGAGGAAATTGGCAAAAACTCCCAAACTGGGAAAATGGTGTTTGAATATCTGGTTTGTAAGTTAGAAATCTAGGGAAAATGAAAGTAACTTGGTTGCACGTTTGTACAAAACCCTTCCTGATTGGACAATTGGACTGAAAGCTAATTGGCTCAGGTCATTCCATGGGCAAGCTAAATAAAGAGCTGCGCTGCGGCAGCTCGACCCTTTTTGGCACTGCCTTTTTAGGCCTCTTTAGGCCCCCCTTTCTGCGCCTTCTCACCTGTTCCTGCCTGGACCACCGATGAGGAAACACCTCTCCCACTGCTCTCCCCTGGAACTTTGGTGAGGAAAGAATGCTCTCCCATCGCAATCCTCAACAAGGAAAAGAACCTGCTCTCTGTCTGATCACCGACAAAGCAACCGCTGTCTCCTCGTGACCATGGAGATGACCAACACAGGTGCTTGCCCCTGGAAGGCAAAAGCGCCTGAGGCTTTTCCTTTCTCCCATCTCCGCCGGGGTCCCGAGGGCCGCAGGAGTCTGCGCCCCTTACCTGAGGATCCCAAGTGAATTGTGTTTAGTATCTGTGTGCGGGGCGGCGCAGCACGTCCGAACCTCCAGGCCGGACCGGGAGGCGAGCGCCCCACATAAGAGTTGGCGCCCAAATGTGGGGCCCAACAAATACTGAGAATATAACAGGCACTGTTCTGAAAATTGGGAATCAGCAGTCAGAAAGGCAAATAAGAGTCTCATGGAGCAGTGGATGGAAAAACATTAGAAAGGTAAATGATTTCAGATAATCATGACTATTACTCCCAAAATGAATTAAGATGCTGCAACAATTGAGAGACAACTGTAAATCGTTCTCTCCTGAAGAATGACTTCATTCTGAGACCTGGATAAAAAGACAACTCCAGGCAGATCACCTGTAGAAGAGCATTCCCTTCAAAATAACAGCAAGTATAAGGACTGTAGGGCAAGGACAATTTCACATGTTTGAGGAACAGAAAAATTCTGTGTGACAGATATGTGAGGAAGGGTAAAGGTAGAATAAAATATATTCAGTGAAATAGGATTTGCATTCACCAGAAAATCGTAGAATGTTCTAGAATTTTTGGTGTAGTATCATCTAAGGATGTTATTCACATGAAATGGTGCAGCTGTTCGGTCCTAAAAAGATTTAGAGTGATTCTTTGGGGACAACTGCTCTAAATGGCTTAATAAAAACTCCATGACACCTTAAAAAAAAAAAAAAAAAAAAAAAAGAACCCTGACAGGATAAGAATGGTGTCAATATAAATGGTCTAGAAAATGCATGTAATTGTTCTAACAAGATAAAAACAAACACCACTACAGGAAAAGTTTCTATCTTAAACAGAACTGGAACCCAAGGACATATAGAAAAATACTACTAAGTAAAAGATAGAGAAGACTTAGACGGGAAACTTAGATGGGAAGGGTGGGAGGGGGTGAAGCACAGGGGAGGGTAAGGGGCAACCTATATGAATAATGTTTATCAAAATGCATATATGGAAATGTCACAATGAAAAGCATGTCAAAATGAAACACATTAAGATGTACATTAAACATCTCTAATAAAATTAAAAAAAAAAAAACAAGTGCTCTGCCACTAAGCTGAACCTCCAAAAAAAAAAGAGTCAATTGTTTACTTACTTGTTTGTTTTTAGGGACAGAGTCTCCAGATATATCCCAGACTGGCCTGGAACTCTCAATCCTCCTGCCTCAGCCTCCCAAGTGCTAGAATTACAGGCATGCACAACCATGCCCAGATAAAGAGTTAATTTTTTTAAAAGCAAACTGTTTAGCTAGGTGCTGTGGCACATGCCTGTAATCCCAGCTACTTGAGAGGCAGGAGGGGATGCCGCTCAGTGGTAGAGTACTTGCCCAACATGTGTAAGGCCACGGGTTTAACCTCCCAGTACCAGAATTAAAAAGAAAAAGGCAACCTTTTTCACTGTGCTTTCTTCTAAATAACTGAGTTGGTTTATCATAGCTGTAAACCGTTACTGCTTTGCCTAGAGCAATGTTAAAAATCAGCTGAGGAGTTTGTAAACTATGTCGCTGCGCGGGGCCATATACTACAGTAGTGCACTGGACATCATTTTTCCTCCTTAAAGACGGCTTTATTAAGGTATAATTTAGACAAAATACATTCACACAGGTGTAGCATTCAATGGAGTTTTGAAATGTGTAACCATTACCACAGTCATCATACAGAACATAGTCATCACCCCACAGTTTCCTCATGTTCTTACATATCAAATTATCTTCCTAACTAGTACTAGTGCCTGGAAACCACCAATCTTCTAGATTTCATTTAGG
The DNA here is from genome assembly GCA_007922755.1 of Pedetes capensis. Lineage (NCBI taxonomy): Eukaryota > Metazoa > Chordata > Mammalia > Rodentia > Pedetidae > Pedetes > Pedetes capensis. The sequence goes on from VMDO01002520.1 coordinate 4,185, forward strand.
TAAAATATGAATATTTTGTGTTAGGATTCTTTCATTACCATAACACTTTTGAGATTCATTCATTTCTTCCCTATACAAGTAACTGATTCTTTTTCACTGTGGAACAGTGACTGGATAGATATCCCAGAATGTGTTTATGCAGTCACTAGGTGAAAGACATTTGACTATTTCTAGGTTTGGGCTATTACAGACAAGCAGCTTTGAACATTCGTGTCCAAGTCTGTGTGAGAATATATGTCTTCTTTCTTCTTAAGTAAATATATAGGAAAGGATTCTCAGATCAAATGGTAAGTACATGTTTAACTTGCTTTAAGGCCAACTGTGTTTCAAAATGGCTGCATCACTGTACAATCTCACCAGCAATGTACAAGAGCTCCAGCTTTACCACCTTCTCTAACACTTAGTATTGTCAGTGTTTTTAACTGTAGTCATTCCAGAGATTGTGTGATGGTATTTAGTTTGGTTCACAGTGCTTTTAATTGCATTTTCCTAATAACTAATAATGTTGAGCACCTTTTCCTGTGCTTATCTGCCATTCATTTTTTTTTCTATTTGTTGAAGTATATCTAAATCCTTTTTTTAACAAATTATTTAACTCTTTATTTTGCAACTTTTTCCTGGTCTATGGCTTGCATTTTCATTTTTGTAAGTGTCTTTTAAAGAAGGAAAATAAGACTTATCAATTTTTTTTTTTCTTTTAGCTTCTTTTTCAAAATTTTTGACATTAGGTCTTTTGCATTTTGGTATGACTTTAGAATTCCCTTATCAATTTCTGTAAGAAAGATTTCTGGAATCTTTATTGGGATCGCATCCAATCTATAGATCAATTTGAAAAAAACCAGTCTCTTAACAATAACAATCAAAGGACACAGTAATATGTCTCAAGGTCTTCATTAATTTCTCTTAAGGTTTTACAGTTTTCATCACAAGGTCTTACATATATTCTTATTAAATTTCTAAGTAATTCATTTTTGATATTACAAAGGGTACTGTTATATAAATTCAACTGTTGCTGGTATATAAAAATGCAATTAACTATCTATGTTGACTAGTAATGCAATCTTACTAAGTTTGCTTTTTAGTTCTACCAGGTTTTTTTAAAAAATACGTTCCTTATGGGTGAAAATTAGAACAGTTTTGTTTTCTTTTTCTTCACTGCAATAAATAGGACCCCTGAGATTCAATATTGAGTAGGAAAGATGAGAGCAACTACCACTGCATTGTTCCTGACCTTAGGAGATCCAGCCATTTGAGTATAATAGTAGCTGTATGTTTTCTGTAAGTGCCTTTTATCAGGTTGAGAAAGCCCTCTTCTATTCTTAGTCTGCTATAGTTTTCACCAGGAATAGGTGTTAAAAATCATCAACTTTTTCTGTGCCAAATGAGATGGTCATATGGTTTACTTTTAATTTGTGAAGGTGGCAAATTACACGGATTGGTTTTTCAAATGTTAAATCAACTTTGCATTCCCACTATATACTGCACTTAGTTATGTCATCTTCCCCCTTTCTGTATACTTCTAGATATGATCTATAAAAAAAATCTTAAGATTCTGTGTCAATGTTTATAAGATAACCTGAAGTTTTCATTTTTATATAATGTTTGTGTAATTTTGTTATTAAGGTAATGCTAACCTTATAAGTTGGGAAATATATCCTGTTTCTATTTTCTGGGAAAGGTTTTGTACTGTTAGTATTGTTTCTTTCATAAATGTTTGTTAAAGCTTCCAGCTACACTATCTGGACCTGGAACCTCTTTGTGGGCATGTTTTAAACTGTATACTCAATTTCTTTAAAATACATAGAGCAACTTAGGTTAACTCTTTTTGAGTGCGCTTTGGCAGTTTGTGTCTTTTAAAGAATTTATCCATTTAATCTAAGTTATCCTTTTATCTATAGAATTTGTCATAATAGCCTTTTAATTTCATTACTGATAAGGATAATTTGTATCTTTTATCAAATCTTTTTTAATATAACCATTTAGTGCTATATATTTCTCCTAAGTGCTGCATCCCACACATCGATATATTATAAATTTATTTCATTACATTAAAAGTATGTAGTAGGGCTGTGGGTGTAGATCAGGAATACAGTGCTCACCTTCCATGTGTGAGACCCTAGGTTCAAACCTCAGTACCACAGACACACACACTCACACACAAACCTCTAGTTTCTCTGATGAATTATTTCAAAGTATGTTTTATAACTTCCAAATATTTGAAGATTTTTCTTATGGTGCTTTGTTTTGTTTTTAAACAAAAAAAGACAGGGTCTCACTGATTCCCAGGCTGGTTTGCAACTCTTAGACTCAAGCAATCCTCAGCCTCAGCCTCAGCCTCCTAAGTAGGTTGGGACTATAGGCACATGCTGCCATATGCAGCTTATTTGGGGATTCTGAGATTTATTTCTGGTTTTTTATTTTCAGCTAAATTACAGTGTGGATAGAGAACATATTTTATATTATTTCAAACTTTTATGTTTACTGAAACTTTTCTTTATGGCCCAGAATATAATCTGGATCAGTGAAACAAATTCAGTGCACTTGTACACTTTAAAAAAAAAAAAGTGCATTCTGCAGTTACTTGATGACATATCCTATACATCTCAACAAAGGCAAGTTGGTTGGTAATATTGTTCATGTCTGTCTATAGTCTTATTGATTTCCTATTTCTTTTGTCAAAAATGTAAATAGGAATGTTGAAATTTAAAATTAAGATTTGAATTTTCATTTCAGGTTTTTCTATTTTTGCTTTTCAAAAATCTATTATTAAGTGTATACATACACATATGTATATTATATGTCTTTAATGAAATAGTCAATTACCCTAATGAAATGCCCATCTTGCTGGGCACAGGGGCACACACCTGTAATTCCAGCGACTCGGAATGCGGAAGTAGGAGGATCACAGGTTCAAAGCCAGAGGCAGGCTGTATAAATTAGGAAGACCCTGTCTCAAGATAAAACATAACCAAGGAGATGGGGGTGCAGGTTAGTTGCAGAGCATTTGTAAAGTATGCACGAGGCCCTGGGTTCAGCCCTCTGGAAGGGAAGGGAAAGGAAGGGAAGGGAAGAGATTCCCATCTGTGTTGCAGATAATATTCCTGGCTTTGAAATCTACTTTGATAGAGTCAACCCAGCTTTCTTTGGATAAATGTTCTCTTTACTTTTATCAGTGTCCTTATTATTAAAGTGGGTTGTAGACAATATATAATATTTGGGTCTTTTTAAAATCCAATTTCTCAATTTCTGTCTTTTAATTCAGCTTGTTTAAACATTTTACAGTTAATGCAATTATTGATATACTGGGTTTTAATCTGCCATCTTGCTATTCAAATTCTATTGGTCTTATCTGTTGTTTCTTCCTGCTTCTTTTGGACTGAGTATACTTTACTATTTCATTTTACTTCCCTACTTGTATATTAGCTAAACCTCTGTTTTCCTTTTCCTTCTTGCTTATTCTAAGACTTTGTGTGTGTGTGTGAGTGTGTGTGTGTGTGTGTGTGTGTGTGTGTGTGTGTGTGTGTGTGTGTTGCCATCAAGTCAGGTCCAACCCTGATGTACAGCAGAAAGAAACATTCCCAACAATATACTATGCCTGACACTATGTCAGTGCTTCTGTTCTATTCTTAGGGTTTTCAATGGCTGATTGTTTCTGGATTGCCACATGCTTCTCCCATTTTTGCAGTGTGGGGGATTGGACCCAGGGCTAAACCTCAGCTCTACAGGGAAATGGGGAAGTAGTAAATGTGTTTTGTTTAAGCCAGTAAATTCTGGAATAATTTGTTAGATAGTACTAGATTACCAAATATAACTATCAACTGTGAAAACATTTTGGCCGTTATTGCTTCAAATCTTTTTCTTTCCTTTTACCTTTCCTACAGACTCCAATTAATAATAAGACTATTTGATCAGGTCTCAGATATCTGTTTTGCCTTCTGTTTTCTCCCCCTTCTCTATGCCTCATTTTGGATACTTCTATTGTCAGTGTCAAAGTTTCTGATCCTTTCTTCTATAGTATCACTTCAGATATTATATTTTTCCTCTCCATAAACTCAATGTAGGTTTCTCTCTCAGTTTCTTTTTAAAAATATATTCCATTTCTTTATCCTGTTCATTTTCCTTTACCTTGACTATATTCATAAGAGCTATACAACAGAAAAAGTCTTTGATTTCTTTCTCTATAAGATCAGAATCTGCTGCTGCCTGTTCAATGTCTGAAAACCATTATTTTGTGTATTTTTTCTAAATTCCTGTTTTAGGAAGATTAAATCTGATTACATTGCTCTACACTGGCCAAAAATGGAAGGCCACTATTTCTTAATAAAAGCTCCCCAGCTGATTATAATGCATAGCCAGATTTGAAATGCAGTGGGGTACTAGCTTTGATTTCCTTAACAGAAATCTTCCTTCCTGATAACATTTTTTTTTTTCCGGAGCTGATTAGTCTGAATGAGATTTGGAAGCTTCTGTCTCAAGGTGCTATGTTGTGGTTAGCTAATAACACTCATCCCTCACATGTCTTGTCAGCTTGTTGTACTGTGGGGGCTTGCATGTTGCTGTGATGCTGAAGGCTCTGCCATCAGTATTTCAGATATCAGCAGGGTCACTCATGGTGGACAGGTTTCAGCTAGGATTCCAGACTATGACAGGCTAGGGAGAAGGACTAAGCAGCCCATTCCTGAAACAATCGGCCATTGAAAACCCTAGGAATGGCAGAGAAGCACTGTCAAATATAGTGCCAAAATAATGAGTCCTCCATGCTGGAAGGCATTCAAGAAGCGTCTGAGGAAGAGTTGCCTCCTCAAAGTAGAGTTGACCTTAATGATGGGAATGGACTATAGCCCCTGGGATCTCCTTTTGCTGATGTGGCATGATTCAAAATGAGAAGAAACATAGTGGCTGCAATGACAGGCTCAAATATATATCTAGATTAGTGTTGGGTAGTGTTTCATTCTATTGTGCACAAGGTCTCTGAGACTGATCTGACTCAATGGCATACATCAACAACAACAATGTACTCATGAGAAACTTTCCACTAAAAGAAAGGCCCAATACTGTTATGCAAAGACATTGAGAAACCATTATTCTCTGAAAGGAAGTTTCCTATGGAGATACTTCCATATCTAATGTAAAATGACTCAAAATAATGCTCTAAAAGCCATGTATGGTGGCACACACCTGTAAGCCCAGCACTTGGGAGGCTAAGGCAGGAGAATCACAAATTCAAGGATAGCCTGGGCTATATATTGAGAATTTATCTCAAATAATAATAATAATAAAAAAACCATAACAATAATGGTATTCTGAATCATAGAGATAAAAATAAATCTGAAAAAAATAATCCTCTTCTTGACGCAGTCCAAAGGAAATAGAAAAGCTCTCTTTTGTAATTTTTGTCTTATAGAAACTATTTATAGTTTCTATAAATAGTTTAAGAGGAACAAGATAACCAGAAATTTAAAAATTAATCACATGTTCCCAAAATTCTACTAGTATGATCTTCAAAATCATAAAGTTGTAAACTAAATTACTAACATTGACCATTTAAGACAATAAAACTTATCAGTAAAAAACAAAAAGCAGAAACTCTTCAGTACCAGCACATTTCATTTCTATATATAGCTGCCTTCCCATCTCTCAAGAGGGCCTTCTGAAACTTACCCTTTTCCAAGTAAGATCTTGGAGCCCATGGTGGATCCTCTTCAGCATAAGGATCACTATACTCAACCACAGCTGCTTCCTCCTCTTCATAATCTTCTGGAGGTGGTGGTGGAGGGGGGGATTCATCAAAGACTGGTTCTTCCACAGGTGGTGGTGGAGGTGGTGTATCTGAAACTAAGAATGTATCAAGCTGATACACATTATATAAAGTTCAGTATTTTTTATCTGAGCTTTTTAGATTCATGAAATACAAACCTACACTTGAAAATACTTTTCAAAAAATGAGTGGGCAAGAGAAGTCTTCTCCTCTATAATGTTCTAAATCTCCAAGTATGGCTTTCTTCCTCCCCTTTGGGTTAGTGCAGATGGATGTGGAATAAAGTTTAGCCAAAATAATTATTATTAACTGGGAGTCTGGAACCTTTTTTATGCTAATACATAATCTTTTTTTAAAAAAAAAAACAATACAATATAGTTTGGCTTTGCACTATGTTCAAGGAGGAGTTATCAGAAATACTAACAATTTGGATAATCATATCTCATTCATAACAAATTAAAATTAGTCCAGAGAATAGTCAAATTTTAATAATCTGCTACTTTCATCTCAATTAAAATTTTTTAAAATAGCATTTTACCAAATTGGGGAGGAAACAAATCAGCAACAACTTTGGATAACTTCATCCATGAAGATGTTTTGTTGATATACAGAATAAATTCAACTAATTCAAACTAATTTATGATTCAGAAGTCCTCCAGGTTAAATGTCCAAAAGTACTAACAAAGTAATTTAAACTATCTAAAATACCTGCTATAGAGATCTGCTTTCACAGCTGAGGTATCAGCATATTGTAACATCTAAAAGATTATCTCTAGGTTGGGTGCCATGTCACAAACCTGAAATCCCAGCAATTCAGGAGGCTGAAGAGGACTGTAAGTTCCAAGCCAGAAATACCTGTGCAACTTAAGGAGACTCTGTCTCAAAAATAAAAATATGGCCTACATGGTGCAGCTCGATGGTACAGCACTTGCCAGCAATAACAAGGCTCTGGGCTCCATGGCCCAGTGCATGGGGTTGGGAAGAGGGGAAATCTATAAACTCAGCTCAAAGCTTTCAAAATGCTAGGTACATACTTGAACACAATTCAACAAAGGAAGATGAATAAATAAACTTGCATGTATCAGCTGTCCAGTTTTAATGAGTACCACTAGTATTTATTTATTTACTTGCTTATTTATTGGAGACAAGGTCCAACTATGTAGCTCAGGCTGGCCTAGAACTCATTATTTGGACCAAGCTGGCCTTGAACTCGCCACAATCTTCTTGCCTCAACCTTCCAAGTTCTGGACTCACAGGCATGGCCCACCACACCTGGCTAACACCACTAATTCTTACTTATGAAGTACCAAAATTATGTCTATGAAATCTTCTGAGGAATCTTATTTTTCATCTAAGCTTACTAGCTGAACCAAATGAGTTTTATACAATCGTTGATGACTGAACACAGACAGAGCAACACTATTCTATGTCCTACTTTAGTATTCTTCCCACTTGCTATGGTGCTCTGCACTTACCTACTTTATAAACTTTAAAACTTTACTCATTAAAAATCCTTTAGTCCTAGGGGTTTTGTTCAGTGGATTGGTTGGTTTTGTTGTTTCTGTTTTTGTTTTTTGCAGTACTGGGGACTGAAACTAGGCAAGCACTCCACCACTGAGCCACACTCTCAGCTTCTTTTTCATTTTTTATTTTGAGACAGGGTCTCACTAAGTTGTGCACGATGCCTCTGGTCTTGAGCCTTTGATCCTCCCGCCTCAGCCACCCAAGTCACTAGGAATGCAAGCATGTGCCAATATGCCAGCTTTGTTTTGTTGGGTTTTTTTGTTTGTTTGTTTGTTTTTGGGGAGCAGAAGGTGTATCACTATGTAGCCTAGGCTAGCTCAAACATGAGATCCTCCTGCTGCACCCTCTCAAGTGCTGGGATGTCCACCAACATGCCTGATGCTAGTCCTGTGGTTTTTTAAATAAAATACAAATATGTAATTTTAATATATATTTTATGAAACATTAGAAGTGGATGAAGAAACAATATAACCTGTTTACATTATAAGGTAAAGCAGCTGATTTAAACAACTGCACAAAAACACAGAGCCAAAGGAACTTTCAGATCACTGAGAAATTACAAAACTACTAAAAGATGTTGTCATTACTCATTTTTATAATTGCCTCAGAGCCAATTAAGACTACTATACATTATTTTTTTTTACTTTTCATGTCACAATTATTCAGCTGGCATTTTATAATATATTATTTCATTTAATCTTTACCCTGGAAGGTGGTATTTTAAATCTTAATTTTATGGATATGAAGACATGCTTTCCAAGATTAAATAGACCTACAGCAATAAGCAGAAAAGTACTTAGATACCTAACCCTGTTATCTTAAAAGCTACACTACTATGGATGAGATGAATTCAATAATGTTAAAGTTATCTTTCATTATTATTTATTTAGAAACCATCAACTGACAGCCTACAATAGCCAGATTTTAGGCTCAGCACTAAGAAAAAGAGTGGTAGGCAAAAGTCATGGAGACAACCAAACTTTCATTTAAAATTAATTATAAGTGCTTTTGGATATTATGGGAACATAGCCTAAATCCTGTGTGGGGGTCAGGAAAGACTTCCTAAGACTTGAAGGATGAGTCTGGCTAGGAAGTAGTATGGCATATGAGTGGATATTTCATGTCAGATATAAATTCTAAAAACAGTACAAAGAAAAGAAAGAAAACCTGCCAAGAACCATCCAAACTTCAATAGAGGCATAGGAAGCCGAAGAGAACAGGGCAGGAAGGGCCTTACCAAAATCTGGGCTGTATCCAAAGAGCAATGGGGACTATAGGAAGATTTTGAAAAGAATAATAGGATCATAACTGTACCTTTTATCCCAGTATAATTGGTTCACTGTAACTGGTTCTAAATAATTCCAGACTTCTTCCAAACATTAAACTTAATAGACTGTCCTCAAAATAAGATGCCTGAAAAACTCTGAAGATAATTCAAAAGATAGATAAATTCCAAGGTGAATGTTTTGAAGAAAATAACATTCATTTGAACATGTAAGTCCTGCTATATCTGTAAAATTATCATGGCACATCTCATAAAAGGAGAGAGGGGACCAGAAGAGACGGGATTATCTCAAAGAGCGATTGTGATAGGGTGGACAAATTAGGGACTGGCTTTTAAAAATATAGGCAGTGCTGCTAATGTTTTACAATCATGTACTCAAAACATGTCTCAACTATCACATACTTCAATGATATTAAATTAAGATAGTACTTTGGGAGGTATGTTCATGAAACATTTTGATGTTTCTACAAACTTTGCTGAAAACTAATGATATCATGCTTCATAATCCCACTCAATTTTTATGTCTGTGTTTTTGCAAGGAAAATAACCTTTTGGTTCCTAAGAAACATTCCTGTCTGATGGATGAGTCTTCAATGTCAATTTGAAGATCTGGCCTCTACTCGTTGTTGTTGTTGTTAGGGGCTATGGAGTCCATGGCGACCCCCATACGGTTTTCCATGGCTGATTGTTTTGGGATTGCCTCAGGAGTGGATTGCCACATCCTTCTCCCATTTTTGTGGTGCTGGGAACCGAACCCAGGACCTCAGAGACTGCAAAGCAGTGCTCTACCAACTGAGTTGTTAGATGCTGTCAAGTCAGGTCGGACTCACAGCAACACTCAATATGGATTTCAATGGCTGACTGTTCTTCATGATTGTTTTTGGAGTGGATTGTCAGGTTATTTTCCTGTGGCCCTTATCTAGAAGCTGCTTAACCTACTTAATTCAAAATGAGTGATATCACCTACCAGAACATGCAGTAGCAGCAAATGGTGGAATTCTCCAAGGTGCATGTTCATCGCAATATTTTAAAAAAATAAAGAGAGCCGGGAGCGGTGGCACACACCTGTAATCCCAGCAGCTTGGGAGGTAGAGGCAGGAGGATTGCAAGTTCGAGGCCAGAGACAGTCTACGTAATTTAGCAAGACCCTGTCTCAAAAGGTAAAAAAAAAAAAAAAATGGGCTGGAGGTGGCAGCTCAGTGGCCCAGCAACTGCAAAGCATGCAAGCCCAAGGCCCTGGGTTCAACCCCTAGTACTGCCATAAAAAAAAAAAAAAGAGAGAGAGAGGAAAAGAGAAAAGAAAAAAAAAGAAAAGAGAAGAAAAGAAATAAGAAAAGCAAAGCTTCCAGGGGACTGTCTTCATGAATCACTATGATTAAATTAGGTTTATCATGGGAGAAAATTTCTTTCTTACTGTAATGATGTTTTGACTTTCCTTGCATTTTTATAATACTGGGGGTTGAACCTGGAGCCTTGTGTATGCTAGGCAAGCTCTCCACCACTGATCAACATTCCCAGCCCATGTCTCACTCTTTTTATTGTTTTTGTTTTTTTGAGACAGAGTCTTACTCTGTAGTTTATGGTGGCCCAGAACCCACTGTGCAGTCTAGGCTGGCCTCAAATCATGACTCAGCCTTCCAAGTGCAGGGATTACAGGTGTGCACCACCATGCCCAGCTCTTAACTTTCTTTTCCTTTTTTTTTTTTTTTTTTTTTTTTTTTTTTGTGGTACTGAAGGTTGAACCCAGGGCCTGTGCTTGCATGCTGTACAAGTGCTGTACCACTGAGCTGCACCCGAAGCCCATGTTTTTTCCTTTTTTTGAGTCAGAGTCTCTAAATTACACAGACTGTATCTGGTCTCAGACTTGAGATCCTCCTCCCTCCGCCTCCCGAGTTGCTGGGATTACAGACATGCGCCACTGCACATGCGGCTTAACTTTCCTACTTATATGGGTATAGAAAATGGAACCAAATTGGAAAGCCCTTAGATTTTGGTACTCTGATTAGATCCTTTCCTATTTAGTCTGCTGTTTCAATAAGCAAAACATTTTTAAAAAGTAACAGTGACCTTCTATCTCACACTTACTCTCAGAGCCTCACAAAGAGTCACACTATGGCTACACTGAGCACTGCTAGACCAGCTGCCTCTTGCTAAGAGGGCATTTACTCTCTGTGCCAGCTGGGTCACACACAAAACAACATTGTTCACCAACAGCATAAGTTAAAAGCATAAGAAATCTACCTGATTAAATATGAAAATAGCTCTTAAATTTCACAAAACACCTTAAGAAACCATAGTGTTTTAAAGCTTGGGGTATCTTCCATTAAACAAAGATAAATAAAGAGACTTTTCAGAAATCAGCAAACAGAAAGGCAAAGGCAGCTGAAAAACACACTGTGGGCCCTCAGGGCAGTAAGACTGGAATATAACCAGTTAGAATACAAACACATCATTTAAAGAAAAAAAAGGGTTTTTTTTAGTAGTAGAGCATTTAGTTTGTTTTGGAAGGACACAAAAAGGAGAGGCCAACAGTACCTGCCATATGTCAGATACTCAGTTCTAAGTGCTGGGGAAATAGCAAGCAAAATGGGCAAAGTCCCACCTCTTCCAGAGCTTTATTCTACTACTGGCAATGCCCACTTCTGAAGAACCTTATGCAACAGACTGCCAATGTTTCTATCTCCTCAGTGATGTCATCCTTGGTCTAAGATGTTTATATTGTGCTACTTTGAACTACTGACATTAAATTTTAAATTAATGTACAGTTGACTCTTAAACAACACAGAGGTTAGGGTGTCACAATTCTCCACTCTCTGACCCCAGAAATCACAAATCCTCACCTAACTTTTGACTACCCAAATACTTAAATACTACCAACCTGAAAATGCAGGAAGCCACACCAATATATAGCATGTATAGTCGAATAACATGTACTCTATATGTCATATGAGCTATATACAGTAACAAAAAACAAAACAAAACAAAAAAAAACCCTTCAGAACTGTGAGAAGTTAACTTCTTCCTCTTCTTCCTAGGAAATTGCTTTACCACTGAGCCTCTTGCCCCGACCTTAGCGATTGCTTTTTTACTGCAATACACAACTTGCTGGAGAGAAAAACTGCTCAGGTAAAGATGATTAGCCTAATACTGTTTCAAGCAGATACCCACAATACTTGAGCTCATTACAAAAGCAACCAGAGGTGGTTACAAATTTAATACAGTAGTACAGGATTACTACAGTTTTTATGCAGTTATGATTTAATTAATACTGCATTTTTATATTTGTTTACATTTCTCTAGACTACAAATGGTGCCATTTATGGTTTGTGAGTGTTTGTATGACTTAAGTTCTGATAAAATTTTAGCTATTTATAATAGGTTTGTGTATATTTTATGATAGATGACAACTCAGACTATTATCTATATATTTTATGCATTTATAACATCTTTTTCTTAATTTTTTTGATATTTCTAAGCTTTAAGTTTTTTTAACTGTTACAAATTAAAAAAACAAATCACATATAAATAGACCTGAGCAGTGCAAATCTGTTTTGTTCAAGGGTCAACTGTAATTCCCCTAATTCAGATTCCATGCCCATCATGCAACTTTATGCCTGTTATGTGGCCCCTCTTGTAGACTCATCACCAGAAAAGAATTCACCTATATCAAACACTATGTGCACTGATTTTTATGACAGCAATTCCTCACTGAATGGTGATTCACAAGCCTTCTGATTTAGAAACATAAGGCTTTTCAACTTCTTTAATGGTTCCTCAGGAGAAGACTCAATGTGCCAATAAAATTACTTCTCTGATTATGCCTGGTTTAACACCAGACCACAAACCAATGTAAAGTCATTGCCAACCTGTGAAGCTTCTTGGGAGACAAACTGGCAGCTTTGTTCTCTAAGACCAATTATGGCATGGCCCTTTTAACACTTGGAATCACGAGACTGGAGGGAGATTCTTGGGCCACCTACAATAGTCCTACAACTACTGTGATAGGAAACTAGAATACTACTTGTCTGAGGAATCTAAAGAAAAAGATGAGAAAATTACAACAGTGCCTCAATTAGGTGTAATATTTCTCTTACATGTATACTACTGTGTATTTAATTGTCTTAATCTCACAACTATGTTTTTTAAATGTGATTTTGGTTTTGGTGCTGGGGATCAAACCCAGGGGCCTCATGCATGCCAAGCACGCATTCTATCACTAGGTTACAATTCCCAGCTACTATTAGTTTTAATGCTATTTGAAAGTAGAAAACTTCATTTTAATTATTTTATCATCCCCATGGGCCATTCATACAATGACTTATTCATAATATTCAAATATTTGAGGTCTCAATGAGTGAATGACTATTCAGTCAATCATATATAAATGACATTATATGCCTGTAATCTGATCTACAGCATAAAGAAGACATAAACTTACTATTTTCTTGGACTCTGGCCACAAATCCCATTAAAGGTAACTGAGGAGTTACCTGTAGGATGGAGGGAGGAGGAGGAGGAGCAAGAGATACTGCAAAAACAAAAAAGGTGTGGAGGATAAGGGGTAAGGAAGGGCAAGTTACATTAAAAGGAAAGGATAATACAACAAAATGAACATATAAAGGAGGAAATCCACTTCTACAAACATTTTATAAGGTATCCTAAGAACTCTCTTTTGAGGGATAATTAACCCACAAAGTATTAGGGAAGCTTTATTAAGTTTTGAAAATTTGCAATGGGAAGAATTTATCACACACAAAATCTACTCTAACATATAATGGCAACTGATCTTTTCAATATTGATTACAAATGCCTTTTCAAAGAAAGAATTTCTGCAGATTACCATAAATAACTTGGTTTTCTGAATTTTACCTTGAAAGTTATAATTTAAATGTCTGTCAGTACAGGAAAAAAAGCATTACATCCTAACAACCTAAACTTATACTTAAAATTTTATTACTTCTATGACAGGCCTTAACTAGGTCTACATTTAATTAAACATTAACTGACTTCCTGCTAAGTGGCAAGTGCTCTGCTAGGAGACCAACACCAAAACATTTCACTGAGAGTCACGCAGCTTTACTACAAGTTTTCACAATACCAACTCACTGATTCATTTCCTCCTGGGCCCTACAGAAAAGTGCTGAACTCATTCAAATCATTTCACTCTTCTCTGAAACGTGTTTTCCCTTCTATTTCAAACATCTGGCACAGTGCCTAGCAATACAGTGAGGCTTCAACAAATGATTCACCTATATAAATACACAAATAAGCTACATACATCCAAATAATTTTACAAGATTTACTCTACAGTTATAATTAACTTCAGAATGGGTATACAGTATGCAACTTATAAAGACAGAATACCTTTAACAACTCCAAATTATAAGACTAATAAAACTAAAAAGATTAACGTGTATCACCCTTCAAAGAGATCACATTCCATTCAGGAAGAGAAAATAATCATCTTAACCCAACAGCATTTGTATAAATTCCCCAGACATCATGGTGGTTACAGTGAGAAGGCTACAAGGAAATGATAACTGAACAAATACTTGAAGAAAAGGAGTTTGCCATGCAGACAAGGGTTGAGAAAGACAATCAAGCTGAGGCAACCTAACAAGGACAAAGGCTTAGAGGCATAAAATAGCATGACCAGAGTTCATAGGACCAGAAGTATATCCACATGGCTAGCATAAGATACCCAAAAAGTAAAAACCACAAAGGTATGAGTAGTAGATATAAAACAGACCCTATATGCCAGGTGAAAAAGTGCTTCACAGAAAGAAACTGGTCTTCAAAGTCACTCAGCCTCAAATCCCTGATCCACCATTTCCTTGTATTTAGACAGCACATCAATCCGTTTTTTTGATCTAATCCATAAACATGATATGAAAAAGAGATAATGAAACCTACTCACAGTAGTTGCTACAATAAAGACAACAGATACAGAAAGCCTAACCCAGGGCTCCCACACAATAAATCAAGGTGGTTTCTAGAAACAGAAAGAAAAGAAGAGAACTAGTAAGAGTATGGGAAGAGTACTTGCTAACTAGTGATTACTAGCATACACAAAGAACAAAAATAAGGCAAAAATGATACTTAGATTTTTAGCCTTCATGACTATGAAGTAAAAGGTTATTAAAAAGACAGGAAAAAAAAGAAAAGACCAAATTACATGTCAAAAGAGATTCTGAAACTTGCCCTTGAACATGAAGCAGCTAAAGTAAAAGGAAGACATGATGAAGTTAAGGAATTAAACAGGAGATTTCAAAAAGCAGATCGAGAGGACAAAAACAAATATTATAAGGACATGTGCAAAGAGCTAGAGACAGAAAACCAAAAGGGAAGAACATGCTCTATGTTTCTCATTAAGGAAGTGAAGAAACACTTCAAGCCCCAAGTGGCAATAGTGAATGATCTACATGGAAAATATTAAATGAACCAGGAAACATCAAAAGAAGATGGAAGGAATAGACAAGAGTCATTATACAAAAAAGAATTGGTAGATGACCAACCATTTCAAGAGGTTGCTTATGAAGAGAAACGAATGGTACTGAAGGACAAAGTGGAACCTGCCTTGAAAGAATTGATGAAACACAAGGCTCCAGGAATTGATGGGATACCAATAGAGATGTTTCAACAAACAGATGCAGCACTGGAGGTGTTAACATGTTTATGCCAACAGATTTGGAAAACAGCTACCAGGCCAACTAACTGGAAGAGATCCATATTTGTGCCTAATCCCCAAAAACGGGATCCAACTGAATGTGCAAACTATCGGACAATATCATTAATATCACACACAAGCAAAATTTTACTAAAGATTATTCAAAAGCAACTGCAGCAGTATATAGACAGGGAACTGCCAGAAAATCAGATTCAGAAGAGGGCAGGGAACCAGGGACATCATTGCTGATGTCAAGTGGGTATTAGCCAAAAGCAAAGAATATCAGAAAGATGTTTTTCTATGTTTTATTGACTATGCAAAGGCATTTGACTGTGTGGATCATAACAAATTATGGATAACACTTCCAAAAATGGGAATACCAAAGCACTTATTAATGAGAAATCTGTACAGGAACCAGGAGGCAGTTGTTCGACTAGAACAAGGGAACACTGCCTGGTTTAAAGTTGAGAAAGGTACGCATCAGGGCTGTATACTTTCACCATATCTCTTCAATCGATATGCTGAGCAAATAATCCAAGAAGCTGGACTTTATGAAGAAGACCGTGGCATCAGGAGTAGAGGAAGACTCATTAACAACTTGTTTTATGCAGATGACACAACTCTGCTTGCTCAAAGTAAAGAGGATTTGAAACATTTAATGATGAAGATCAAAGAACACAGCATTCAGTATGGATTGCACCTCAACATCAAGAAACAAAAATCCTTACGACTCGGTCCATAAGCCACTTCATGATAAATGGAGAAAAGATTGAGGTTGCCCAAGATTTTGCTTTATTTGGTTCTACAATCAACACCTATGGAAGCAGGAGTCAAGAAATCAAAAGATGTATTGCTTTTGGAAAAGCCATGGCAAAAGATCTCTTTAGAGTATTGAAAAGGAAAGACGTCACATTGAAGATGAAGGTGCGCCTGACTCATGCCATGATATTTTCAGTCTCATTGCATGGTTTGAAAGCTGCACATTGAACAAGAGAGACAGAAGAAGAATTGATGCTTTTGAAATATGGAGTTGCAGATGATTATTGAATATACCGTGGACTGCCAAGAGAACCAACAGATGTGTCATAGAAGAAGTGCAACCACAGTACTCCTTGGAAGCGAGGAAGGGTAGACTGCGTCTTAGGTATTTTAAACATGTGGTCAGGAGAGACCAATCCCTGGAGAAAGACATCATGTTTGGGAGAGTGGCAGTTCAACAACAAAAAAAGGAAAACCCTCCACCAGATGGACTGACACAGTGTCTGCAACAATGGGCTTAAACATAAATAAGATCGTTTGCCTGGCACAGAATTGGGGAGTGTTTCATTCCACCGTACATAGGGTCAGTATGAGTCGGACTCAACTTGACAGTGCCTAACAACAACATGTTAACCTTGATAGGTAAGTCCTGGAAAGGCATAGGCTAGTGTGGAGGCAGCTTAAGGAGAGATGAAATAATAAATGAGATATATGAAGGTAATGTAAGCATAAATATGGAAGAGAACTGGAAAATCTGACTTGAGTTTATGTGAAAAATCAAGAGGTATAAAGTCAACAGTCAGTGGGAGATAATAAATAGTTGAGGCTGTGGATAAAGGGAGAACATATAAAATGCACAGAGAAAAGTAGATAATGTATCTAGACGTAATTGACAGCAGTATAACCTCCATTGCTAAAAATTCAGTTCCAATTATGGTTTACAAAAATCACCTCAAATTCTACTTTTTGTGCCCCAGATAAACCTTCAACATGTTTCTTAGCATGATGCCATATGGTGATTTTGTTTTTAATCTGAAAAAGAATAACAAGCCACATGTGGTGGCTCATTCCTGTAATCCCAGGGACTCAGGAGTCAGGAGTCAGAGGCAGGAGGATCATAAGTTCTAGAGGCAGCCCGCATAACTTAGCAAGACCTTGTCTCATTTAAAAAAATAAAAAAGGAGCCAGGTGTGGTGGCACACACTTGTAATCCCAGTGACACAGGAGGCAGAGGTAGGAGGATCACAAGTTGGAGGCCAGAGGCAGTCTACATAATTTAGCCAGATCTTGTCTCAAAAAAGTAAAAAAAAAAAAAAAAAAAAAAAAAGGCTGAGGATGCAGCTCAGTGGTACAGCACTTGCAAAGCATGCAAGTGGAGGCCCTGAGTTCAACCTCCAGTACAGCAAAATTAAATAAGTAAGTAAATAAATAAATAAATTAATAAATGGGTTGGAGGGGTTGTGGATCCAAGTGCTCAGTGGCAGGGCACTTACAAAGTATGGGAAAGCTCCTGGGTCCAGCCCCTTAGTACCACAAAAAAAGAATAACAGAAAAGATCTAATTCTTTTAAACTGTCTCATACTGTAAGACTGCTGGTTATTTGGTAACCATAGTTATATCATCAGAAAAGGCCTCCTTACTGATTACTTATATTCACTTTTTCATTTCCCTTATTCTAAGTTGCTATTCCTTTTTGAAAACATGTAACTCCCTCACTCTCCATCTCTTTTTTTTTTTTTTTAAGTACTAGGGGTTGAACCCAAGGCCTCGTGCTTATATGCTTTCCAAGTGCTATACCACTGAACTGCATCCCCAGCCGCCCCCCCATTTCTTTTTTTTTACTTTTTTGAGACAGGGTCTCACTAAATTACATAGACTGCCTCTGGTCTTGAATTGGTGATCCTCTTCTCTCTGCCTCCGGAGTAGCTGGGATTACAGGCATGCACCACCGCGCCCAGCTTGAAAACACGTAACTCTTAAACTGCTTAAATTATTTCCATCTCTGGAATATAAAATACAAGCAACCAAACTTGAATGGGTTATCATAAATTTCCTATATGTCCTCTAAATATGATGTTCTTTTATGGCTTTAGAGATATTCAGGATGCTTATTTTATCTAATTACCTCAGAGTAAAAATAAGATGATGTTGTTGTTGTTA
>VMDO01002520.1:22437-80320 GCA_007922755.1 Pedetes capensis
GCGACCCTCTGTACAACAGGGGAAACACTATTGTCAGTGCTTCTCTGCTGTTCATAGGGTTTTCAATGGCAGATTGATTTTTGGGAGGGGGTTGCCAGGTCCTTCTCCCAAGCCTACAGCTTCTGGTGTTCCCAGGTGGTCTCCCATCCAAGTACTAACCAGGCCCGACCCTGCTTAGCTTCCGAGATCTGACGGGATCAGATACCACAGGGCTACAGCTGCAGGCAAAAATAAGATATAAAAGCCTAATTTATCAAAATTTTTTGAACTGGATATTTGAAACACCAAGCATCAAAGATGATGCTTCAAAGGGCTCTATAGATAACCAAGGAAATTATGCTTCTAAAGTCTGTACGTTAATTTCATCAGCACAAACTTATCCTGAGTTTGGTTTGTTTGGAAAGTCTTTTACTGTTTATGTCTAAATGCTGCTCTGTGCACAAAATTGTAGTTCTTGGTGCTAGTCAATGTAAGATCTCTCTAAAAACTCTAGTCACTTGATGAACCTATCTTTTCAAATTAACCTCATTGTTGTACACTGTGAAACTAATATAACTGTATCTAAGTTTGGAGATCTTTTGGTGGTTATGGGGTCAGAGTCTTGTCATATGAGGGATCATCTTGGTTAAATAATGAAAACAAAACTTCATAAAGTTACTTCCCATTCTTCTTGGAACCAACATTCCACTTCATGTATTATACTTTTTAAAAAGCCAGTGTTGTAAGAAACTTTCCAATAAAACCAGTAAAACATAGGCTACTTTCTACAAAAGGCTTTTGTATTTAAATGTCAAATGATAGATGCCTTACCAAACTAGGTTTCTGTATCTGTAAATGTATGAATATATGTATAGGTATACATATATGTAGATATATGTATATTCTTTACCACCAAGGTGCTTCATATTTATGATATATTTAAAGAAGACTGTTAACTTGTGATTAGCCCTGGGAGTTTCTATGGCTCTCCTTACTTATGGTAAGATGAATTAATAGATCAATATTCCCACTACTTGGGCTGATTAAGAAACAATGAGAATCAAAGAGGTTTCAGTTATGCCTTAATCAAAGTGTTCCTTTCAAGAACATATTTCTGAAATAATCTCATTAGAAAACAGTTACTGTGCTCCTTGGACTTGGCACAGCACACTAAATGTTCCACATTTTAATTCCTATGTTATACTGCCCTTTGTCAAACTCAAACAAACTGTATATTAATTAGGCTTATATCTCACAAAACCTCACTGACTTGTCAACACACTTCTTTAGAAACAAGTATCCACAGCAAGGCTCCAACTGCAAAAATATAGGCTCATAAAACACATAGCTGGGATCATTTTGTTAAATCAAAGAATGAACTACTTGAGAAAGTACATTTTTCTTTTTAAATACGAAAAAACAAATAGCATTGTAGGAGCAGTAGGAGTAAATCCAAGGGACTTATATTCTAAAGCAAGTCAAACAAAGGTACATCTAATTGCCTGAGAACAATGGCTCACAAAGCATTATGTCTCAAAAGAAGAACTGTCAAAAGAAAAACAACACAACTCTGACTAAAAGTGGGCTCAGAAGTAAAGCGCCTGCCTAGCATACTTGGGGCCTAGGTTTAATCTCTAGGGAAAAAAAAAAAAGAAAGAAAAAAAAGAAAAAAGGAAGAAAAGGAAAGAAAAACACTATTTAGTAAAAAGAAGTTTCCTTTAAAGAAAAGCACTCTGATTGACTGACAATGCTATATATACCCTTTTTAAAGAGTTCCCAAATCCCTAGAGAAGACAGGCAGAACTTAAAACAGAGAACAGAAATGAAAAATCACAACTGCCTCACAGATGCTGTAGGCCCAACAATCCCAATTCACCTTAATTCAATGAGTGTGTAAAATACTTTCATTAAAATCACTCCATAAAGGTGGGTGCAGTGGTGCATGCCTATAATGCCATTGCTTGAATGGAGAAAGAGGAGACTCATGAGTTCAAGGTCAGCCTTGGCTACAGAGCAAGTTCCAAGCTAGCCTACGCCACATACTGTGACCCTGCCTCAAAAATCAAAACAAAACAAAAAAGTCACTCCATAAAGACACAGTTCTATGTTAAAATATACTTTCAAGTATATGAATCAGATTACAAAGAAGTATTGAAATATGTATTTACAATGTTTTAAATACATGCTCTAACAGCATTAAAATAAATTCTACCTGTATGATTCTTACAGGGCTATTTTGGTAAGCACATAACACAGCATGATATACTTCCTGCATATTACATACACTGTACAGGTGGTCTTAAGCAGTGAGGCATTTCTCAGCTCCATTATGGACCCAATACATTTTGGACTGACACCATTCTTTCAAAACTCTACATAAGGATAGGAAAAGTGCAGAAAGGTCATTAGCAATAAATTTCTAGGCTCTTTAGCAGGTTTATCTTAAAAAGACTATGAAGCAGACTAAATTTAATAAACTGAAATTTAAGAATACAAAACGCATGTAAGCCGGGCACGGTGGCGCACGCCTGTAATCCCAGTGGCTAGGGAGGCGGAGGCAGGAGGATCACAAGTTCGAGTGGGGGGGGGGGGATAGCACTTAAGAGCCAGTCACAGGAGCATATACCTATAATCCCAGCTACTTGGGAGGCGTAGGCAGGAGTATCCTCTGAGCCCACAAGCTCAAGATCAGACTGGGCAAGAGTGGAATGTTATTTCAAAGAAAAGCAGTATTTAAGTACAAAACAGTAGTTGAAGAAATGTGGGTTTGGAAAACATGGTTGAAAACAGAATGTATGACAAATTTTGTCAAAATTTAAGCTGAAAATTAGTTAAAAAAAAAAATGGCACAGCCCAAACACTAAATATGGTTGAAGAAAGCAATAAAAGAGGACATTTCAAATAAGGCAGTTGGTATTCATACTATAGTTTGCATTAGTTAGACTACAAATATACCATTAAATTTGCAAGAAGAATCCAAAACAGTGAAGAACTTTGGATAAAAGAACAAGGGATTCATTTGACATTCAACAATAGTTTCTCAGCAATATTTTCAGGATATGACTACATGAAAGACTAACAAGGTCCTAGGTTCTCGTGTATTTTATATTAAAATTAGGGTATCCTTTCCTCCCTTTTCCCCATGAAAAAAGAGAAGACCTTGGAGAGTAAGAGAGAAAAAATTTTTTCTTTTTAATTTAAAAGTAGGTAGGATAGGATAATAAAAATAATATGAAACTTAGAGTCAAAAAACTTGAAATTCTGCCAGGCACCATGGTGCACACCTGAAATCCCAGTTATTTAAGAGGCTGAGGCAGGAGAATTGCAAGTTTGAAGCCAGAAGCACCTTGGATAACTTAGCAAGTCCCTATCCCAAAATAAAAAATAAAACAAGGGTTAGAGGGTGCTGCTCAGTGGCACAGCACTTGCCTAGCATGAGAAGGCCCTAGGTTTAATTCTCAGGAAGGAAGGAAGGAAGGAAGGCAGGCAGGCAGGCAGGCAGGCAGGCAGACAGGCCAGCCAGCCGGCCGGCCCATAGGCTCAAATACTGTGTTAACCCTCATATCTTGGCCTTGGTTTCATATGCAAAATATATATGAAAATGATCACCAATTGTATTCTGCATATGATTATTAGAATCAAATGAGACAATATAAAATCACTGTTTAAATTATAAATGTTTATGTAGGAGGATCAAATTTTTTTCTTTTCCAAGATTCCAAAGGGTATAACTAAGGTTTAACCAATAGTAGTAGTAGTAGTAGTAGTTGTTGTTGTTGTTGTTGTTCTTATGTGCTGTCGAGTCGGTATCCAACTCATAGCGACCCTCTGTACAACAGGGGAAACGCTATTGTCAGTGCTTCTCTGCTGTGCATAGGGTTTTCAATGGCAGATTGATTTTTGGGAGGGGGTTGCCAGGTCCTTCTCCCAAGCCTACAGCTTCTGGTGTTCCCAGGAGGTCTCCCATCCAGGTACTAACCAGGCCCGACCCTGCTTAGCTTCTGAGATCTGACGGGATCAGATACCACAGGGCTACAGCTGCAGGCTAACCAATAGTTAGTAGCCAAAATTGACAAACTTCAGCTCCATAAAAGCTAAAGCTTATCAAAGACAGAAAAGATTATTCCCTAATATCAGGGGTGTTCACCCACAGGCTAAAAGATCTCTTAACAAAAATCCAGAAAAACACCTAATAGAAGTTGTTGTTTATGTTAGGTGCTGTTGAGTCAGTATCTGACTCATAGTGACCCTATGTAAAATACTGTACCTATACTCAATCTGGGCTGAGATTTAGCTCAGTTGGTAGAGCAGCGATCTATAGTCTCAGATCCTGAGTTCCATTCCCAGCACCGCACACATGGGAGAAGGACATGGCAATCCACTCCTGAGGCAATCCCAAAAGAATCAGCCATCAAAAACCTTATGAGGGTCACTATAAGTCGGACACAACTCGATGGCACCTAACAACAACATAATCTAACTTTGCATGGGCTTTGCTTTAGTGTATTTATAAATGGTGAACTCAGTTTCTGAAATTAAACTTTGTATTTGAAAAAAAAATCCAGAAAAACATAGCATATTGACACACCATGCTTATGATGGGCACAGAGCTTAATAATTGCTCTTGCACTCTCTAGGCAATAAGTAAAATAATGATTCTATATAGTATGAAATATGAACAGGTTAGTTTTCATGTATGTCAAATTCAATTGTTTAATTGTTATATTTGGGGCAATTCTGCCAAGTCCTGGCTTTCTTATCAGAGGTATAGAACAAGAACTGAATAAGATAGTATAATGGTCCAGCACAAAGCACATTCATGTACATCCAACTTTCACTATTTCTAATTCATATACCAAGGATATCTCATTAAATAAAAAGAAAATGCTGTTCATTATACATATTGGGAGAAGGATCCAGCAACCCACTCCCAAAAAACAATCAGCCAATGAAAACCCTATGAATAACAGAGAAGCACTAACAATAGTATTTTGCCTGTTGTAAGTAGGGTTGCTATGAGTCAGATACCAACTGGACAGCACCTAACAACAACATACATATGTGTATACATATATTTTTTTCTTTTTCTTTTTTATTTTTTTTGAAACAGGGTATCACTATTGTAGCCCAAGCTGGCCTCAGATTTGTGATCTCTCTCTCTCTCTGCCTCCAAAGGGCTGAAATTACATGTTAGCCATTACACACAGCTCAACAATAATTTTTCATGCAAATAATTGCTGTTGTTGTTGTTGCTGTTGTTGTTGTTGTTGTTACGGTAGTTAGGTTACACTGAGTCAGGTCTGACTCATAGCAGCATCATGTACAACAGAACGAAACACTCCCTGACACTGTGCAAGGCACTCATTCTGTTTTATGTTTAAGATCATTGTTGTAGACACTGTGTTAATCTATCTAGTTGAGGGTCTTCCTTTTATTCACTGACCCACCACTCTCCCAAAAATGATGTCCTTCTCTAGAGATTGGTGCCTCTTGAAAACATGTCTAAAATACATAACACACAGTCTGGCCAGTCTTGCTTCCAAGAAGCACTCTGGATGCACTTCTTCCAGGACAGATCTGCTGGTTCTCTTGGCAGTCCATGGTATATCCATGGTATATTCAGTATCCGTCTCCAGCACTATAATTCAAAAGCATCAATTCCTCTCCTCTCCCCCTTATTCAAAGTCCAGTTTTCACAATCATGTCATGCAACTGAAAATACCATGGCTCGAGTCAGGCACACCTTCATCTTCAATGTGACATCTTTACTTTTTTAACACTTTAAACAGGTCTTTTGAAACGCCATTCCCTAATGCAATGCGTCTTTAATTTCCTGACAGCTGCTTCCATGGGTGTTGATTGCAGAATCAAGTAAAGCAAAATCTTGGACAACCTTAATCTTTTCTCCATTTATCATGAATTTGCATACTGACCCCATTGTAAGGATTTCTGTTTTCTTGATGCTGAGGCACAATCCATACTGAAGACCGTGTTCTTTGATCTTCATCAGTAAATGCTTCAAATCCTCCTCAATTCCAGCAAGCAAAGTTGTGTCATCTGCATGACATGGGCTGTAAATGAATCTTCCTCCAATCCTGATGCCATGTTCTACCTTCATAAAGTCCAGCTTCTTGAATTATTTACTCAGCATAGAGACTGAAGAAGTATGGTAAAAAGATACAGCACTGAAGCACACTTCTCGACTTTAAACCAGGTAGTGTTTTCTTATTCCATTCAAATGACTGCCTCATGGTCTAAGTACAGATTCCTCATGAATACCATTAAGTGTTCTGGTATTGCAATTCTTCACAATGTTATCCATAATTTTTTGTGAACCACATAGTCAAATGCCTTTGCATAGTCAATAAAACATAGACATCTTTCTGGTATTCTCTATTTTTGGCTAATATCCATCTGACATCAGCAATCATGTCCCTGATTCCATGCCCTCTTCTGAATCTAGCTTGATATTCCAGCAGTTCCCAGTTATGACACTGCTGCAGTCGCTTTTGAACAGTCATTAGCAAAATTTTGACTGGGGAACAGGCACAAATATGGATCTCATCCAGTCAGGTAGCCAGGCTGCTGTTGGCAAAACAAATCTGTTGGCATAAACAAGTAAGCACCTCCAGTGCAGTGCTGAAACATCTCAATCTATATTCCACCAATTCCTTCAAGATAGCTTCTGCTTCTTCCTTCAGTACCATTGGATCATATGCAACATCTTGAAATGGTTGGTCATCCACCAATTCTTTTTTGTGTAATGACTCTGTGTATTCTTTCCACCTTCTTAGGTTGTTTCCTGTCTTTTAATATTTTCCCTGTAGAATCTTTCACTATTACCACTTGAGGCTTGAATTTTTCTTTAATTCTTTAAGCTTGAGGAAAACAGAGAATGTTCTTCCTTTTTAGTTTTCTGTCTCCAACTCTTTTACAATTTCATTACAATATTTAATTTTTATCTTCTCTAGCTGCCCTTTGAAATCTTCTGTATAGTTTCTTAATTTCTTCATGTCTTCCTTTTATTTCAGCTGCTTCATGTTCAAGGGCAATTAACAGTCTCTTTTGACATGTAATTAATCTTTATTTCCTGTCGTTTTAGTAACCTTTTGCTTTCCTCATGAGTGATGCCTTTGATGTCATGCTACAATTTGTCTGGTCTTGTATCGTTAGTATCTAACACATCAAATCTGTTCTTGAGGTGGTCTCTGAACTCAGGGGGGATATACTCAAGGTCATACCTTGGCTCACAATGGTTCTAATTTTCCTCAGTTTCAATTTGAACCTGCATATGAACAGTTGATGGCCTGATCCACAGTAAGTACCTGCTCTTGTTCTAACTTTTGATATTGAACTTTTCCATCACCTCTTCCCACAAATGTAGCCAATTTGGTTCTTCTATGTTCCTTCTGATGACTTCCATGTGTATAGTCGTCATTTATGTTGGTGAAAAAATGTATTTGCAACAAAATGGTCATTGGTCTGACAAAATTCTATCATGTGATCTGCAGCATCATTTCTGTCACAAGGCCATGTTATCCAACTACTGAGCCTTCTTCGTTTCCAACTTTCGAATTCCAGTCTCCAATAATTATCAGTACATCATGATTGCATGTTCAATGCATTTCAGATTGCAGGAGCTGGTAAAAACCTTCTTTATCATTATTTATTGCCTTAGTGGTGAGTATATAAATCTGAATAACAGTCAGATTAACTGGCCTTCCTTGTAGGCATATGTATATTATTCTATCAGTGACAGCATTTTGCTTCAGGACAGATATTGAGATGTCTCTATTGATGATGAATGTATGCCCTTTTTCTCTTTTTCATTCCTGGCATAGTAGACCACATGATTATCTGATTCAAAATGGCCCATACCAGTCCATTCTAGCTCACTGATGCATAGAATGTCAATGTTTATGTGCTCCATTTTACTTGTGATGAATTCTAATTTTCCTAGATTCATACTACGTACATTCCATGTTGCAATTAATAATGGATGCTTACAGTTGTTTTTTCTCATTTTGAGTCATGTCATATCAGCTCCATTCCTGTCATTAAAGGTCAACTCTACATTGAAGAGCCAACTCTTCCCCAGTCATTTTTTGAATACCTTCAGACCTAGGAGGCTCATTTTCTGGCACTGTATGGGACAGTGTTTCTCTGACATTCTAGGGTTTTCAATGGCTAATTGTTTCAGGAGTGGGCTGCCATGTTCTTCTGCCTAGTCTGTCTTAGTCTGGAAGCTCAGCTGAAACCTGTACACCAAGGATGACCATGCTGGTATCTGAAATATCAGTGGCATAGCTTTCAGCATCACAGCAACAGGCAAGCCCTCACAATATGGAAAACTGACAGACAAGTGAGGGAAATAACTACTGGCATATTCAAAAGGATTCTATTCAGAAAAATTAAGTTCTATAACTTTTCAGGGAAATAATGTACTGATTTTTCAGAGAGAAGTGGAAGATATGGTATTTTTAGTAACCTAGTACCTATTCCCCTCATGTGTCTACCAGCTGTCTTGCTGTGGGGGCTTGTGTGTTGCTGTGATGCTGAAAGGTATGCCACCAGATACTAGTAGGGCCCCCATAAGGGACAGGTTTCAGCTGCACTTCCAGAATAAGACAGACTAGGGAGAAAGACCTGGCAACCCACTCCCAAAACAATTAGTCACTGAAAACTCTATGAATAGCAGAGAAGTACTGTCAGATACAGTGGCAAAGGATGAGTCCCTTCAGGCTGGAAGGCATTCAAGAAACAAATGGGAAGAGCTGCTACCTCGAAGTAGTCGACCTTAATGACGGGAATGGAATAAATCCCCTGGAACCTTCTTTTGTTGATGTGGCACAACTCAAAGTGAGAAGAAATACAATGGCTGCAACAATGGGCTCAAATATAAAAAGATCACATGCATGACACGTGTATGATAGTGTTTCATACTGTGGTACATAGGGTCACTATGAGTGAGACCACTCAACAGCACATAATAAGAACTCATTCTTTCAACAAATACTACTAACCATCTATTATGTGCTAATTATTTGTCACTAAAGTTTTTTTTTTAGAAAGTCTTTAAATATAGTCTATAAAATGCAAAAGAAAATCTAACCTGGATTCTGGCTATAAAAAGGTCCTCCATTAATTTGATTCTGAAGGCTTGTTTGTGAAGTTATGGAAGGAGGGCGTCTATAGGGCAACGAACCCCCTATTGTCGGGGGAGTATGGCGGGAGGCAGGCCTATTCATGCTGTAGAACTGGACAGGATGACCTGGATAAAGAACAAAATATAAATCTTTTATTAAAGGAAACACATGTTGCCTGTAAAGAAATCTCATAATGAGACTCATTAAGTTGTACACTAAAAAATTACTAATAAAATTACTGGGAAAAATCAATTTCAGTGTTTAAGCATATTTTTATTATTCACAAAAAAAGTATCTCAGTTAATGAAATATTTTATGTATGTTGTCCACATCTTAATAAGATGATTAGAAATAATGATGTTTACCCAATTTAACCACTATCTGAAGAACAATGCAAGACAACAGTTCCTGCTCAGCTGGCATTATACCAAAGTGCAAAAGCTCAAAAGCAAATAAAAATATGATTACATTAGAAAAGCTACATCTAAGTTGATCACTAAGTAACAGGATGATTTTCTTAGTCATTTGATATGATTTCAAAATCATCACCATTAAAATTTATGGCTCCTACTAATGTTTGAATGTGCCACCCAAAGTTCATGCACTGGAAACTTAATCTACAGTACAACAATGTTGAGAAGTGGCACCTTTAATGCATGATTAGGTCATGAGGACTTTGCCCTCATGAATGGACAATGTCATTATTCTAGCAGTGGGTAAGTTATAGTGGGAGTGGGTTTGTTAACAGGGAAATTGGTTCCTGATAAAAAGATGAGTTCAGACCTCTTTCCCTTATCCTTTTCTCCCTATGCACATACAGTCTCGCCACATGATGCCTTCAACCACAGTATGACACAGGCAGAAGGCCCTCACTAGATAAGGCCCCATGATACTGGACTTCACAGCCTCCAGAACTACGAGCCAAATAGACTTCTACTGTTTATAAATGACCCAGTCTGTGGTATTCTGCTACAGGAGCAAAAATGGACTAAAATAGTCCTCTCCAAAATAAACAGTCACTAAATGCTGGAAGGGGCTGGGATTTAGCTCAGTTGGTAGAGCGCTGCTCTGCAGTCTCTGAGGTCCCAAGGTGATTCCCAGCACCTCAAAAATGGAAGAAAGACGTGGCAACCCACTCCCAAGGCAATCCCGAAACAATCTGCCATTGAAAATCCTATGAGGGTCGCTATGAGTAGGACACAACTTGACAGCACCTAACAACAACAACAACAAATGCTGGAAACTCAACTTAAATAAAACGGTATTTGAGAATGAAAAAGAAAAAAATTTTTTTTATTTATTTTTATTTATTTATTTTTTTGCAATACTGGGGTTGAATCCAGGGCCTCATGCTTGTATGCTTTGCAAGTGCTGTACCACTGAGCTGCATCCCTAGCCCATATTTTTAGTTTTTGAGACAGAGTCTTGCTAAATTATGCAGACTGCCTCTGGTCTCAAACTTGCGATCCTCCTGTCTCTGCCTCCCGAGTTGCTGGGATTACAGGCATGCACCACTATGCCCAGCTCAGAAAAAAATTCTTGACAATTTTATTCCAAAATAATAATGATGAAATATAAAATTAAGATAGCAAAGAAATTTATTTAAAAGAAAACAAAGTATTTCACTAAAACATCTGATGACACAATTCCAAGTCAAACATTTCTTCATTCAATCAAAAATCTGTTCTAAAGCTATATTATTTTATCTTAAAATTAGTTTGTTCTATGAGAAAATACTAAAATACAAAAAGTAAAAATATTTTTTATTTGTAACATCACCTCTAAAAACTGCACATATTTAGCAATTCACTATATTTCAGCTGTTGAGAATTAGTATTCAATAGCTGATGCCACATGGAGATACTCTTTTGTAATCCATTCAATTTCCTAATACAATTCAATTCCTAAATTTTAGCTTCACTTTATTCCCCCTCAGCCCCCATTCAGCTGAGGGCATCCTGTAATAGACAGAGCACTAGAGCACCCAAAAAAGAACACTCCAGCAGGCAAGAAGGCAGAAGAGGGAGAAGTGAGAGCGGACAGGTGAAAGTAGAAGAAGAAAGAGGGAGGAGGAGAGGCAAAAGGAAAAAGGAAGAGGGTTAAGGAGAGGAAAAGAAGGTAGAAAGGGCAAGAGAGAAAAGGAGGACAAGAGGAGAGAAGTAAAAAGCAAAATACTTTTGACAATCTTTCATCTATTATTATAAAATGGTTTTACAAAACAAAAAATGCTCTTTGGGAACCCCATACATTTATAAAACTTGGATTTATATGGAGTCATAAAAATATTATAAAAGCAAGATTTAGCACACTAATTTCCTTACATACACATTAACACCTACAACTCAAATCTGTTGTATAAAATCTTTTGGCGGCGGGGGGAGGTTGGTTTTTTGAGACAAGGTCTCACTGTCAAGGCTAACCTAGAACTCGTGATCATCCTGCTTCAACCCTGACTACAAGCATTATAGGTGGGCACAACACACTTGGCATCAAGATTAGCCAAAATCCACTGCCAGTTGAGAAGTGTTAGTAACAATGATAAAAATGTAGACTCACCAACAAATATTCAAAAAGGCACATTTAGTCATTTGAACCACAAGATATAAATACATCCCTGACATTTTACTAATTAAAATCTACAACAAACAACTACAAACAGGATATTCAAGTTAAAAACATCTGATTAACACCATGATGAATTTTATAAAGTCAGATCCAGTCTAAAAGCTTATATTGTAAGTCTGCAGTGATTCAAATACACTACATAAAAAATACACCATGATGTTGTTGGTTTACAGCCATACCACCCCGGCATCTGATCTCATCAGATCTTGGAAGCTAAATAGGGTCGGGCCTGGTTAGTACTTGGATAGGAGACCAGCTGGAAATACCAAGTGCTGTAGGCTTGGGAGAACTGGGTAGCCCACTCCTGAAACAATTAGCCACTAAAAACTCTATGAATAGCAGAGAAGCACTGACATAATACCAGGCATGGCACAGTATTGGGTAGCATTTTGTCTGTTGTACAATGATATTAATGAGGGTTAAAACTGTGGCTAATTATCATAGACACAAGCATAAAACCTGAAACTTAAAACTTCTAGAGTAAAATACAGAACAAAATCTTCGTGACTTTGGATAAAAAGTTCTCACAAAAGCCCAAGCCATAAAGGGAGAAAGAAAGAAAGAAAGAAAGAAAGAAAGAAAGAAAGAAAGAAAGAGGGAGGGAGGGAGGGAAGGGGGAGAGGGAGGGAAAGGGAGAGGGGGAAAGGGACAGGAAAGGAAAGGAAAGAAAAGAAAAGGTGTGAGGAAGGGGAGGGAAGAGGAAAAGAAAAGGAAAGAGAAAAGGAAAAGAAAAGAGAAAAAAGAAGAAAAGGGAAAGAAAGGAAAGAGAAAAGAAAAAGGAGGATACAAACTGTACTTAATGAAGAACTGCTGGTTGGGAGACAGCATTAGTATGAAGTAACAAAATAACAACTGCTGGGGTTGTAGCTCAATGGTAAAGTGCTTGCCTAGCATGTGCAAGCCCTGGATTCCATCATAGCACCACTAAAAATAAATAAGTAAATAAACAGACGTTGTTGTTGTTAGGTGCCGTCAAGTCAAGTCCGACTCATAGCGACCCCACGTACAGCAGATCGAAACACTTGCCGATTCTGTGCCAGGCAAAAGATCTTATTTATGTTTAAGCCCATTGTTACAGACAGTGTCAATCCATCGGTGAAGGGTTTTCCTCTTTTGCGTTGACCTGCCACTCTCCCAAACATGATGTCCTTCTCCAGGGAGTGATCTCTCCTGACTACATGTCCGAAATATGTAAGACGCAGTCTGGCCATTCTTGCTTCCAAGGAGCACTCTGGTTGCACTTCTTCTAGGACAGATTTGTTGGTTCTTTTGGCAGTCCATGGTATATTCAGTAGACGTCTCCAGCACCACAATTCAAAAGCATCAATTTTTTTTCTGTCTCTCTTGTTCAATGTCCAGCTTTCACAACCATATGATGCCACTGAAAATACCATGGCATGAGTCAGACGCACCTTTGTCTTCAATGTGACATCTTTGCTTTTCAATACTCTAAAGAGATCTTTTGCCACAGCTTTTCCTAGAGCAATGCGTCTTTGGATTTCTTGACTGTTGCTTCCGTGGGTGTTGATTATAGAGCCAAGCAAAGCGAAATCATGGACAACCTCAATCTTTTCTCTATTTATTGTGAAATTGCATGCTGACCCAGTCGTAAGGATTTTTGTTTTGTTGATGTTTAGTCACAACCCATATTGAAGGCTATGATCTTTGATCTTCATCAGTAAATGTTTTAAATCTTCTTCACTTTCAGCAAGCAGAGTTGTGTCATCTGCATAACACAGGTTGTTAATGAGTCTTCCTCCAATCTTGATGCCACGTTCTTCCTCATTAAGTCCAGCTTCTCGGATTATTTGCTCAGCGTATAAATTGAAGAGATAGGGTGAAAGTATATAGTCCTAATGCACACCTTTCTCAACTTTAAACCACACATTGTTTCCTTATTCTATTTGAACAACTGCCTACTGGTTCACATACAGATTTCTCATGAGTACAAGTAGGTGCTCTGGTATTCCCATTTTCAGAAGCATTATCCATGATTTATTATGATCCACACAGTCAAATGCCTTTGCATAGTCAATAAAACATAGACAGACATCTTTCTGATATTCTCTACTTTTGGCTAATATCCACCTGACATCAGCAATGATGTCCCTGGTTCCCCGGCCACTTCTGAATCCCGCTTGATTTTCCAGTAATTCCCTGTCTATCTACTGCTGCAGTAGCTTCTGAATGATATTTAGTAGAATTTTCCTTGTGTGTGATATTAATATTGTCTGATAGTTTGCACATTCAGTTGGATCCTCTTTTTTGGGAATAGGCACAAATATGGATCTCTTCCAGTCAGTTGGCCAAGTAGCTGTTTTCCAAATCTCTTGGCATAAGCACATTACCATCTTCAGTGCTGCATCTGTTTGTTGAAACATCTCTATTGGTACCCCATCAATTCCTGGAGCCTTGTGTTTCATCAATTCTTTCAAGGCAGCTTCCACTTCGTCCTTCAGTACCATTTGTTCCTCTTCATATGCAACCTCTTGAAATGGTTGGTCATCTACCAATTCTTTTTTGTATAATGATTCTGTGTATTCCTTCCATTTTCTTTTGATGTTTCCTGCATCATTTAATATTTTCCCTGTAGAATCTTTCACTATTGCCACTCAAGGCTTGAATTTTTTTCTTCATTTCCTTAAGCTTGAGAAACACAGAGTGTGTTCTTCCCTTTTGATTGTCTGCCTCCAGCTCCTTGCACATGTCATTATAATATTTGTTTTTGTCTTCTCGAGCTGCCTTCTAAAATCTTTTTAGTTCCTTAACTTCATCCTGTCTTCCTTTTACTTTGGCTGCTGGACGTTCAAAGGCAAGGTCCAGTATCTCTTTTGACATGTAATTTGGTCTTTTCTTTTTTTCTTGTCTTTTTAAGAACTTTTTGCTTCCTTCTTGAATGATATCTTTTATGTCATGCCACAACTCCTCTGGTCTCCTGTCATTTGTGTCTAATGAATTAAACCTATTCTTGAGGTGGTCTCTGAACTCAGGTGGGATATACTCAAGGTCATACCATGGCTCTTGTATACTTGTTCTAATTTTCTTCAGCTTCAGTTTGAACTTGCATATGATTGATAGATAGATAGATAGATAGATAGATAGATAGATAGATAGATGGATGGATGGATGGATGTAAGAAGCCAAGTATTGTGGTGCACACCTGTAATCCAGGTAACTCAGCAGACTGAGGCAGGAGGATCACAAGTTCAGGGCCAGAGACAAACTTCACAACTTAATAAAACCCTGTCTCAAAATTTAAAAATATAATAAATAAAATAAAATAAAATAAAATGGATCTGAGTGTGCAGCAGCTCAGGGATAGAGCACTTGCCTAGCATGTGTGAGATCCTGGACTCAATCTCTTAGTACAGCAAGAAACCTCAAAAAAATCCAACATCAAAAAAAATAGAAGAAAATATTTGCAACTCATATATCTGATTAAGGATTTAAAACAGAACGATTCAAGGATAAGGAAAAAACATACTAAAAAGTGGTGGAGGAACAAAAACATCTGAACAGACGATTCACTAAAGAAGATGCACATATGGCAGGTATGCATATGAAAAGATGCTCAGCATCATTACTCACTAGGGAAATGCAAATGAAAATCACCACATGCCTATTACAATAACTAAAGTTAAAAACAGGGCTGGGTAGCCGGGCGCAGTGGTGCACGCCTGTAATCCCAGTGGCTTGGGAGGCGGAGGCAGGAGGATCGCAAGTTCGAGACCAGATGCAGTCTGAGTAATTTAGCAAGACCCTGTCTCAAAAAGTAAAAATATGGGCTGCGGGCACAGCTCAGTGGTCCAGAACTTACAGAGCATGCAGGAGCGAGGCCCTGGGTTCAACCCCAGTACCGCAAAAAAAAAAAAAAAAAAAAAAAACAGGGCTGGGATTTAGCTCAGTTGGTAGAGCGCTGGCTGCAGTGTCTGAGGTCCTGAGTTCAATTCCCAGCACCACAAAAATGGAAGAAGGGCCTGGCAATCCACTCCCAAGGCAATCCCGAAACAGCCATTGAAAACCCTATGAGGGTCGCTATGAGTCGGATACCGACTTGAGGGAACCAAACAACAACAAAGTTAAAAACAAAACTGACAGTATCACATGCTAATGAGGATGCAACTGAAAATACACATTGCTGGTGGGGACACAAAATTTTACAGCCACTTTGGAAAACAATTTGGCAGTTTCTTAAAAGTTAAAAATTTGCTTATAATACAACCTAGCAATCCTACTCCCTAGGTATTTTGTTGTTGTTGCTGTTAGGTGCCGTCAAGTTGGTATCCGACTCATGGCGACCCTGCGTACAACAGATGAAACACCATTGTCAGTGCTTCTCTGCTGTTGATAGGTGTAGGGCACTGCCTAGAGAGGCAGTTCGCCCCAGGGCCTATCTAGGGCCCCTTGGAGGACTGAGGCTTGGTCCCCAGGTAGTTACCTTTGCCACTCAGAGTCATTGAGCTCTCCAAGATGGCACTGGCATCTATTCCCTTGCCTCAGACCCCTCAACACCGATTGGCTGTTTCCAAACCCCAGAATGGCTTCCAATTGGACCATTGTGGAACCCCACCCCCCCACCGCCCGCATTGGCTACCTTTACAAAAACCAAATTTGAATATCCCCTCTGACTGGCCAAAACCCATATGGGGTGACTGCCACTGATTGGTCTCCAGCTAGCCCCAGAAGAGTATATAAGGGCAGTAACCGGAGCAGTCTGGGTCCATTCCATCAACCAGGACAGACAAGGAAGAAATAGAGCTGTTGGAGCAGAGCTCTCAGAGTCTCCATTGGGAAGAAAAGAAGCAAGGAGCCGCCGTGGACATCAGCCTCTGAGCCTGCCTTTCTCAAGGCTTCTCAGAGCAGCCGTGGGCATAAGCCTCCTTTCTGGGCAGCGCAGCTCTTGGGTACTCGGCTCCCCCTCACTAGAAGACAGGTCTTTTGGCGGCTGGTTCCCGCTCACGGCCAGAGCCAGTCCAGCGGCAGGGCAACGCCCCACACATAGGGCTTTCAATGGCAGATTGATTTTTTGGGAGTGGGTTGTCAGGTCCATCTCCCAAGCCTACTGCACCTGGTATTCCCTGGCAGTCTCCCATCCAAGTACTAAATAGGCCCAACCCTGCTTAGGTTCCGAGATCTGGCGGGATCGGATGCCACAGGGCTACAGCTGCAGACCCCTAGGTATTTATC
Source organism: Pedetes capensis (assembly GCA_007922755.1). Taxonomy (NCBI): domain Eukaryota; kingdom Metazoa; phylum Chordata; class Mammalia; order Rodentia; family Pedetidae; genus Pedetes; species Pedetes capensis. The sequence continues at coordinate 39,375 of VMDO01002520.1, forward strand.
CAAATGAAAAACCTACCTCATATAGAATCCTGTATGTAAATGTTTATGGCAGTTTTATTCATAATCATTCAAAATTGGAAACACTCCCAATGTCTTTCAAATGGGAAATAGGACAAATCGTGGGAGAGCCATACGAAAAAACATAACTTAGCAAATAAAAAGGAACAAAATATCTAAACATGCCACAACAAGGATAAATCTCCAATATACCTGACAAGAACACCAAAGCCAAAAGGCCAGATATCACATGCTTCCATTTATATGACATACTTACAAAGACCAAACTTCTGGGATAGAAAAACAGACTAGAGGCTAGTGGAAGGATGACAAAAGGGGGGCAGGGATGATAGGACTATTCCATATCTTGATTGTGGTAGTGATTACATGACTGTATACATTTGCCAACACACACATATGTATGTTTTAAAAGGTGAATTTTACTAAACACATAAGTTTACCTTAGCTAAAAGAAAAATAAAGTACTTGATGACTCAAAAACACTGCACAAAGATTATACTGATATGAATTATTACTAAGGCTTGCTTTTTGTTTTAAAAAATTATAATTATTCATTTATACAATGTTTATTTATAAGCCAGGCACCTATTACTAAATTACCATTTAATTGCTAAAATACTGACTTTCAGTTGGAGGTGATTTATCCTTTCTGGGTCTACAGCCAATTTCAAGATGCATTCTTTATTGATACAACAGCATAACAGGATTCACTTTTATTTTCATTTTGCACTGTACTTATGAGTTTCCAGTGCTGCTAAAATAAGGAAGATATTATGTTACAACAGAGTTGCAGAGGCTTTCAATTTGTTACATAAAATATTTCCTATAAAATAGAAATTTGAATTATCATAGGTTTTTCTTTTTGTTATTTAACCTATAACAACATTTCTAATGACAACTCAAAACTGCATAGAAAGTAGCTCCATACTAAGTTCACAAATTTTTAATAAATGAAATTAAAGCAATAAAAATATATTTATCCTACTTTATTAGAAAAATGTATGAGAAATTTTATCCTGATTTTCTAAGGACATTCTAATCTTTGGTTGTATGTCACTTTCTGGTGAGAATATTTTTGTAAAATGTTTTTTTAATACATAGTACAACTAAGCCATGCCAACAACAACAACAAAAATCATAAAGCTGGAGTTCCACATAAAAATAGCCAGATGATTGGATCTGCCTGCCAGTGAATAAGCCAATACTCACCTGTAGGGGGATTGGAAGAAACAGGGGGAGTTGGAGAAGTGAAGCCATCAGCAAGGGTCTGGCCACCCCCAGCAGCACCATCTGGGGCAGTGGAGGAAGGGACAGTAGCAGGAACAAGAGGGGTAGGGGCAGATGCAGAAGTAGCAGGAAGGGGAGGAGTGCCAGCAGAGCCAGCGGAGGCTGATGGGAAAGAGGAGTAAGAGGCAGCATTAATGAGGCAGTCATATCAGGCAAGATTAGAAAAGGCATTAGAGTAATTAATGTTAGATACCCAGTGCTTAACACTAGCCAAAAGAACAGAGTTGAAAAAAGAATGAAGCATATGCTAAGGGAATTATTAGATATGCAGTAAATAATTCAAGATGCTCAAGGTAATGTACAAAATTTTTAACTCATTAAAAACAAACCTTCCTTTTTACCTGAAAGCTACTATTCTAGAAGAAACGTACTTCCTGTATATTATTTTCAGCATAACATTCTGTAAATAGTATACAAAACTAAATATAATACCCTAAAAAAAACCCCAGTATTCTACATGAATTATACAAATCAGAAAACAGACATACCATAGATTCTAGATAGTACTTAATCAGGTAAAAAGGAACTTAAACTATGCAACACACACAAGTAGTTTTCATGATTTTTTAAAAAAGGTATTATCTACTTGTAAATGAAATATGGTTTTTGTGACAGGGACGCACTATATAGCCCAGGGTGGCCTTGACCTGGCTATCCTCCCGTCTTAGCCTCCCACACGCTGGAATTATAGGTGTGTGCCACCACACCCAGCTTACATATGTAATATTCTGTTCTGATGCCTTTTGTGTCATTCTCTTAAAAACAATATTTAAACTTCATGTGTCTTCAGATCAACTAAGCATGTTTTTCTGTTTCAGAAAAAAAGAGTACCATTTCAGAAACTACTAAATTCCGATAGTCCACTAAGTAACTGTTGAAACTTTTGTATTTGCTGTTCTTTGTTACCAATGATTCTCACACTGAGTTCTCCCGGTGTCCAAAGACATGCACTGTCATAACACTAGCTGGAATTAAACATGTAACTCATATCAAAATGGTACCTGAAACCTCAAAGTACCAACAGAGCCACAGTACCAAAGGCATAAAACCAAATAACAGAGAAGTGCAAAGAGAGCAAAAATTTAAAAATCACTTGGTTAAAATTAAGAAATATATAAAGACATCCCAACATTTATGGAGTCCTAAAGGAATACAAAACTCCTGAATAAGAAGAAAGCCCACTTACATGAGGTCCTCAGATTGATACCCAGTACCACCACCACCAATGTTGTTGTTGTTGTTGTTAGATGCCCTCGAGTTGGTATCCAACTCACAGCGACCCTCATAGGGTTTTCAATGGCTGACTGTTTCGGGATTACCTTGGGAGTGGATTGCCAGGCCCCTCTCCCATTTTTGCAGTGCTGGGACTTGAACTCGGGACCTCAGAGACTGCAGCGCAGCGCTCTACCAACTGAGCTAAATCCCAGCCCACCACCATCAATAGCAATGAAAAAGAAACAAAAGCAGCAGAAGAAAAAGGCAGCAGCAGAGAAGTTGAAGGCAGTGGCCGGCCACTATAATTAAATGACAAACCAAAACTGAGCTCAAATTCACAAAAGAAAAGTGAAGATAAAGCACCATTAATATTTTACCTGGAAAGACACTGGGAGGAGATGGTGTAGGAACAGCAATAGGAACCCCCACACTCCCACTTCCACTGTTCTCCCGACTGCTGCTCCGACTACTTGGGTGGCTTCCTCCACTACTCCCACTGCTGCTAAAGAAATAGAAGCCACCAAAATATGAGTATTTATATAAAATAGGGTATCATCAGTATTTTCCAAATTTTTCTGGAATGAATATAGCTAAAAGAAAAATAATTCAAAAGCTTTTCATTTCAAATATGAGTTTCTTAATAAAGTTGGGAAAAAAACCGAGTTCTGTAAGCTTACTTTGATACCTTTTAATAAGATATATTAAAGAAATTGAAAAAGTTCTCCATAAGTATAAATGAAAAATATTGTGACTCAACACATAATAACTCAAAATAAATGCTACCTATTTAAAGAAACTTTCCTAAACAAATTATTTGATTTTGATTTATGATGATATCGTGATGTACTACACCATACTAATATTTCAGTGTATAGTTTTTCATCTGTAAAATTCCACCAAAAAACAACTTGGAATTTTTCATACCTCGTCCATAATTTTTTTTTAAGATCGACTAAACATTTATCTTTGTAGAGAAGTTTGCATTTTGAGATGTCTGTTCTTTTTCAACTTTCTGACTGTTCAAAGTTGCATCAGAACATGAGGAGAGAGAGGTGGAATCAGATGAGATTTGGAAGAGTAGAGTGAGGAAAAGAATTTAGCGCTTGGAAAATGAGAGAGATACTGAAGTTATCTGAACAGATTATGGTACTATGACCATCACATTTTGTGCTGAGGTGGAGAAAATACCTGTAGGTTCGATTTCTTTGATTCACAGAAGCTGTCCTCACAGGGCTCTGCTGCGAGGGAGCCATATTACGGGTTGGGCTAGGTACGTAATCATTTGGTACCACTGGAGGACGCACAGGCTCCAGGGTGCGATATGGGGAATGCCGCCTACAAAAAGAAGAGCGTATGTATTGTGTGATTAAGCAAGTTTTGGCACAACAAACTCAAAGAGTTGCCAGCAGTGAAATACAATTTGTAATCGGAAATAGGAAATGTGGTTTAACCCAGCTACCAATTTTAGTCTTTCCTAAAATATCACTCTTCCATTAGGGTTCTAGTGAGTATCTACTGTTATTTTTCAGTCTGGGACCTCATCTCCCTCCGCTAATACAATTTTGCTCATTTATCCTCAGAGAACACAAAGGTTCTCCATCATTTAACCCAATGTTTCCTAAACTCTGCTCTTTTGTTAGAAGAATTTGAATTATTTTAGTGTCAGGTCAAAGTCTCCCAACTACACTATATGAATGCACTAATTATCTGCCTCTCCTCTCTCTCCTTAACCAAAGATGTTCAAAGATAGGAACAATCAATCTAGATTTTAGATCCACAGACCTAATAATGATAATCAAAACCATCCATAAACAACTTATTTTCTTTTCTATATACTAAATACATAGAAATTAAAGTATATCTGCTCATAAAAATACACTATTTAATCTCATCTTCCGTTCTTATAATCTTACTTTCTCCTTGAACTTTCACCTTGATCTCTTTCCTCTTTCCCTCAGAGTTCAGCATTTACAAGGGATAATTTTTTTAAAGACTACCTAAATCCTTCTATCTTACTTTAAACTGTAAAATAAAAACCACATGATCTTATTAGCATTATCTCCCCCTTTTTCCCAAATTTTCCTTTCAAAGGAAGAGAATGAAGAGAGACTAAGTGTCCAAATTCTTCATGACAATGGTAAATATGAAACTGACATCTTACACATGAGATTCCAGTCTGTAAAAGAGTAAAATTTGGCATCTCAAGATGTGAAAAAAAGCTTTCTTCTCTTGCAATGATGTTGCTCAAGAGACTTAGATATTTTCTCAATAATTCATTTCCCAAAAGGCTCCTAGAATTACTTTAAATATTACTTTTCTGGGTGATTCAAGTTGTGATAACATTTTGGGGGGTTGTTTTTTTTTTTTTTTTGGTACTACTGGGGTTTGAACTCAGGGTCTCACATATCTCACACATGCCAAGCAAGTGCTCTACCACGAGGCTGCATCACCAGCACCCTCCTGAATTGTTTACTTTGAGATAGGTTCTTGCTAAGTTGTGCAGGCTGCCTCTAGCGTCACAATACTCTCTTCCTGCCTTAGCTTTCCAAGTAGCTAGGATTACAGGCGTGACTTCACTCGACTTTGAATGAGATCATTTTGCAATGGCACTGTTGATTCTACTACCCTCAAAGTCTCTTTGAATAAATATATGCATTAACAATTTAAAAATAAAGAGCAGATGGGATATTGCTCAAAGGGGAAAAAAAGGAATGTCAGAACTCTGAATGTAAAGTACTAAAAAGAATGTCAGGCATGGTGGTACGCGCCTATAATCCCAGTACTCAGGAGCTGAGGCAGGAGGATCAACACAAGTTCCAAGAAAGCTTGGGCTACACAGCAACAACCTGTCTTAAAAAAACAAAAAACTAGCCGGGGGTGGTGGCTCATGCCTATAATCCCAGTGGCTCAGGAGGCAGAGGCAGGAGGATCGCAAGTTCGAGACCAGAGGCAGTCTGCATAATTTAGCGAGGACCCCCCTCAAAAAAAAAGGGGGACGGGGCTGGAGGCAGCAGCTCAGTGGTCTAGCACTTGCAAAGAATGCAAGCACGAGGCCCTGGGTTGAATCCCCAGTACTGAGGGGAAAAAAACAAAACTGAAAAACAACAAAAAGTACTAAAATGAAGTTCAAGCATCTCTGAAATTATAATGCAAACATAAAAAAACAAAATAGGAAACTGATTAATTTCCAAACATCAAAATTTTAGACATTTTCCAGATGATAAAAATGTTCTGTTTCATCTAATAAAATGAAAATAAATTAAATACTTTTGTTAATTGAGAGCTGTATGGTGAAGGCAATGACATGAACAAAGTGTTTTTAAAAAATAAAAAAGGGAGAGGAACAACATGAGGTGACTAGGCAAGGATTATATGAAAAACAAATAATAAAACAGCCCATGATCGTCAACCGGCCAAGTGGTGCTCAGCAACTCTGGTCTCCAAGGATCCTGCAGAATCATTGCTAATACCTGAGGAAAACACACACTGGTATAAAAGTACATCTTCAAAATCAGAGAGGAGTTAAGTGGGTTCTCTTGCTAACTATCTTGAGTTAAAACCTAACAAAATAAGCCGGATACCCACAGCACATGTTTGTAATCTTAATGATTCAGAAAACTAAGGTAGGAGGATCCCAAGTTTGAGGCCAGAGACAGCCTGTACAACTTAGCACAGGGTCAAAATAAAAAATAAAGGGCTGGGAGTACACCTCAGTGGTACAGCACTTGCCTAACATACATGAGGCCCTGGATTCAACCCTAAGTACTACTTTTTAAAAAAATCCACTAGGAATTCATATGCATGATAGAAATGTGTGTAAATGTTGACAGGAAAGTAAAACAAATACTTCCTGTTGATCACTCTACCTTTACCCTTGCACCATTACACCCTAGTATGACATCTTCATTCTACTCTCAAGATTAAATCTTATTTGATGCACTAGATTCTTTCCTCTTATTCTATATATAACTTTTTGACTACTTCAAATAAAAATCATCATATTCTTGGTTGATAATCGTTTTTAGTCTTTTGTCTCCCATTCCCTTAACTATAATTCCTCTTCCAACATTATCCTCATTTATATCCCAACTCATCTTTGTCCTGTCCTGATCCACAGTGCTTAGTTGTTTTCATTTAGTCTGTTTGCTTGTTTTGGGGTATTTTGGCTTTTGTTTTGTTTTTTTGTTGTTGTTGTTAAATATTTTTCTTTTGGTGAGGGAGCCAAAAATAAGATTATCAATTAAAAACTTTTAGAATTTATCACAAAGCCAATGGTTGTCAAAGCATTTTGCCTTTGCCTTAGACATTTTTTAAAATCCAATTTGTGGTAAAGTGACACTAAAAAGTTGATAGAGGACAAACATTACCCCTTTTTACAGATGAAAAAAACTGAATTGTTGAAAGGCTGACTACACAGGACCACAGAACAAACAACAAACCTAAACCAGAATTTTAGTCATCTGGCACTGGGGCTATATAATGCCCACCTAAACATAAATTTCAATCATGATAATCCCAGCTTATACTATGATGCTATAGAAGAAAAAAAATCAATCTTTTCCATTAATTGATCAATTTTGCCAATGGTTAAATCCAGAGCCCAATTCTATAGCTCGTTACCAAAGCTCAAAAGTGTAATAAGTTACACAAAATTTTATAATCTAAACAGCTTTCTTGAGAAGGATAGTCTAATAACTTCAACTGTAAAACAAAAAGACAATACAAATTTTCTGTACAAAAAAAGAGGGAATTAAAATTAGACCACCATTTATAATAAACCATGAATTTAGGGTAGAATTTTATCTCACATTAAAATTCATTAAAAAAATAATTTCTACACAAATCTTTTTAAAGTATAAAGATGTGCTTCCCAGAAAATGGAAACTTATATACACCAAAAATAACCCTAGAAGAAAATGTTCTCTTCAAATATTAAAAAATAATTTAAATATAGATGGTGTTTCATTTTTAACATGTGACTATGTGAAATGGTTTTCTATTGTTACTTAGTTTTATACTCACCCAAGTGTCCCTTTTCCTGACATAGGGGGGCTGGGGGGTTTCTGAGTTGGAGGTGTTGTACGTGGCAGGCCACCCATCTTCATATTCTGGGTACTCACCTAAAAAATTTTGAGGAAAACTCAACTCATATGCACTGAAATGAAGAGCCACATTTTGGAAATAATGCTATGCTATTTAACAAAGGATGGGGAAGTTTAAATATAGGAAAAAATTAGAGGCCATGCATTCCATATGCAATTTCTACTCTACTATTATTCTACAGTTGTACTCAAAGGACTCTTCCTAATAAGAAATTTTCAAATGATTATAACTTGTATGCAAAGAATTTATTTGCCATTAGGCCATCACACCAACAGATCACTGGTATTATGTTCAATTGATATTAAATAGAATAATTATAAGAATTTTGGTTTTAATAAAATGTAACTGAATTAGAAACAATAAAGCCTTCAAGCAATTCCTTACTTTTTGGATGTTGCATTTAGAGAGCAAGTATATCATAAACAAAATGCATTTCCCAACTAAAAATATACAACTATAAATATGATCCACTATAATCACAGAATATAAAATAAAGATAAGTTGTATGACACAGAGAAAAGTTTAGTTCTTTTTAAGTTGTGGATCACTCTTAAACGCAGATTTCTTTAACATTCTCTTATGAGGAAATCATCTACCTGAAAACTGCTAATAGCTCAAGGCATATTCCTACATGTCTGAACCTGAAAGTTAGGGCTCAGGTATCCCATTCAAGGGGGAATAGCACAAAGGCTCCTGCCAATCTTCTATTTCTAAACGGAACTGGATCCATCCAGGCCCAATCTCAAGGTGAATTCAGGCATAAGAAGGTTATGGCATAGTCCTAAATCAGAACTGAACCATAACTGCGCTCATTAGCCTATTCCCAATTAAAAATGCAAGTGTAGGAAAGGTGAGTAATCTGGGAATAATAAATGTCACCAAAGGAGTACTAGAAATCTGGTTATCTTATAAGGAGCTAAGAGAAGTCATTCACAAGTACAGTTCAAATGCAATCTCAAATTATTTGAGACCACCAAATGGGTTAAGTTATTCTTCACCAAAATACATTCATACATGACCCTATTTTAAGCCCCTAATATTTTGGATTGCTACTTTCAAAATACATTTCAAAAAAGGATCTCAAATTTGCAGTAAAAATGCCTAGAATATTAAAAACTATACTTATAAAATGAAACTAGAAGATATTATACTACTGAAGTCAGAATATATTTATAATTATAATTTCAAAATATAAATTTTAAGAAAACAAATCATAGTTAGATAGAGAGTATTTAGGCTATCAAAATTAACTCTAGCTTGGGTGGATTTTTGTTTTGTTTTGTTGCAGTACTTGGGATTAAGCCCAGTACTCACACATGCTAGGCAAACACTCCACCACTGAGCCATAGTCCCAGCTCCTTTTTTTTTTTTCCCAGATAGGGTGTCAGTAAATTGCACAGGCTGCCTCTGGCCTCGAACTTGCGATCCTCCTGCCTCAGCCTCCTGAGTCACCAGGATTACAGGCATGAGCCATGGTATCCAGCTTGTGCGGGATTTTTTTTAAAGTTTTAAAATATTACTTATTATCTGAACAGGCAAGAAATAATATATTGAGGAACAAATTCTCCAAATGAATAGCCCAGTGAACAAGTTGTGTGTGATGTTAAGACAATCTTTAATGACAAATGATACCTTTGAAATGTCAATATTTTAAGTGAAGCACTTATCCATAATCCTTCTGCTATTGTTTTTAGGCATTACAAAACAAACCAATTATCAAGTGAGAATAAAAATCAACATATCCTTCTCTCACTCATTAGTAAACAGAGGGCATACTAAATTATACCTTTAAAATGCCAGAAGAAACTTAAAAAAAAAAAAAAAACCCTCATTTGGGGAAAATTTTAGGAGTAATCTGACAAATAACTACAACAGCTTCTAAAAACTGCATACCTTAATTTAATGATACCAGAAGATTTGAATAGCAACTAAAAAGTCCTTTAAGCTCAACCTTAAACAACATAAACCCAAAGTTACTCTAAGTGACAAAAGAGAAGAGAACCAAACACTAAACTACAAATAATCTGCTAGAAACAGGAAGGGAAAGGAGCAAGAATAGAGAAAGAGTAAAAAGAATTGTATTCTACACATGGGGTACTTGAAAATAGTTGAAAAAAACTTTCCAATTTTTCTCTTTTAGGTTTTGTAGTGTTTTTTGTTTAAATTGCAGTATCTTTTGTAAATTTGAGAACCTACTGTAAAAATAGGATAAAATAATCTATAAATTAAAATCTCAGTTATTTGTATAGATAAAACTCAATATTTTATGATCTGTACAATCCTCAAATGGTTTATTTACTTGATTAATGGGTTGGATGAGTAATTTAAATGACTTAAGAAATCAGAGTCCCTCTGTAATGTCCAAATAATCTAACTTTATACTTCACTGACACTGTATGACTTTCTATTAAACTACAAGAGTTTTACAGTATTTACTCAAGGCAGATTTTCTCTGTGACAGCTATTTCTATGTTGCATAAGACAATAAAAATACTAAGCAGAATAAAAATACTGCCATCACATTTGAAGAAAATAGGAATAAATGACAAGCAAAACTAATTTCTTTATAAAAGGTAGAATCTTTATTATAATTAAAATTAAATGATGGTTCATTCTAAAATTATGTGGTTAAAAAAAAGAAATTACTAAATAACCATCATGATCCTAAGGACTTAAGGATGAAAGTGTTTGAGAGAAAAGATTTCCTGTCAAGAAGCAAAACAGATGACTAAATTTGTGTGTGGTAGGGGAACTTAGCATATGTATGTACACACATGGGAGTAGGTATCTGTACATATACCATGATCTCAGGACAAAGAAAATAAGACTGCAGCTGCTTCATAATGGTAATTTCTCTTGAAAAAAAAATATACGTAAATATAAACATAAGACTAGGTGGGGTGCTGCATGCTTGTAATCCCAGCTACTTGAAAGGCAAAGGTGGGAGAATTGGTTTAACTAGGAGTTGAAGACCAGCCTGGGCAACATAATGAGACCTCCATGTCAAAAAAGCAGGGAGGGATCTGGAGGTGTAGCTCAATGGTAGAGCACTTGGTGAGCATGTGTGAAACCCTAAATTCAATCTCCAGTACTGGGAAACAGAACTATCATCTGGCACATATGTGTGCAAATTAATGGTCCTGAATCACGAACAACAGTGCTAGTTAGACTTTTCAAAGTTTTATGTGGAAACAAATAAAACTTTGGTGGCTAACAATAATTTCATTATGTGTTATATATTCTATAAAGCAGAAAACCATTAATAGCTAAGCAGGTATTAGGCACAAGAAGGGAACAGTAGAAGTCCCTCTTTTCTCTACCAGAGAAACCTCCAAAACAGAAGAAATATTTAAGTTATGAAAGTTAATGCATGGCCATAGCTCAAATACTTTTTAATTGGCCTATGATGAAGGAATGTGGGTAATATCAAAGAGAGTTCCTTTATGACCAATAGTGGTCTAGTCTCCTAGGCTTTGGTGATCTCTACAACCTGCACTACCCATCATGCCAATTATTATGCCTTAATTTTTTCCACCGTGTTCCCAGATTTCCTTCTCTATTCCTTTGATGCAATCAGTATCTGCTTGCAAAAAATGTGTGTGCGTGCGTGCGTGCGTGCGTGCGTGCGTGTGTGTGTGTATGCGCCTGCAGCCATACCACTGTGGTGTCCAATCCCATCAGGGTAGAACCTGGTTAGTACATGGATGGGAGACTGGCTGGGAACACCAGGTGCTTTAAGCTTGGGAGAAGGACCCGGCAGCCCACTACCAAAAAACAATCTGCCACCGAAAACCCTATGAATAGCAGAGAAGCACTGACAATAATGTTTTGTCTGTTGTACACAGGGTCACTATGTGACTTGACGGCCCCTAAGAACAATAACGTGTGTGTGTGTAAAATATATACATAATCATCAATCACATAATGATGTTTCATTCAACAGACCACTATACAACAGTGGTCCCATAAAAGTATCACCTAGTGACATTACAGTCATCACAGTCTATAAATATATTCCATGATGCTCACCCAGTAACAAAACAACCTAACGGTGTATTTGTCAGAATGTATCCCATCATTAAGTGGCGTATGACCAAATGTTCACTACAAATGACAGTGCTTGGGCTGGGGATGTAGGTCAGTGGTAGAGCACTTGCCTAGCATGCACAAGGCCTTGGGTTTAAGCCCCAACACCAGTATGTTTAAAAAAAAAAAAAAAAAAAAAAAAAAGACAGTGCTTTCCATCATCCTCCAAAATACTAAAAGGCTACTCAAACAAATCACAATGGGAATTTTTGTTTTCCAGTGCTAGGGATTGAACCCAGGGTCTTCGACATGCTAGGTAAGCATTCTACCACTGAGAAATATCCCCAACCCCGATCTGTAATTCTTAATTTATATTTTGTTAAACATTATTATGAGCTTTTGATGTTTTAAATACAATTAATATTTATCTTTAAAAGCTCTTAAAGTGAGCTTATATTGAAATATATTTTACATAGCTATTTTAAAAAGGACTTATTCATTTTTGTAAAACATGATACTGCAACTTAAAAAAAACCTATCAAGTGTTTTCCGCTTCTCAATTTGTTTATATTAAGTCAAAGATAATGAAATATTATAAACAAAGAATATAATAAAGCACACCATTTATAGAATAAAAAGACTATTACACAGGGGGAGGGTTAGGTAGAGCCCATTAGTTGGTCTTCCAATACATAACAAAATTTCTACATTTATAAATACCTACCTAATTTTATTTCATAACAACATTTTATGATAGGGTAGTTTACACTTCAGTTTGATAAAACATAATAACATTGCAAAATAACAATTCACTCAAAATATACTTACTAAGCACCTAGTGTGTTTGAAGCATTGTTCTAGGTACAAATGACAGAGCAGTGAAGAGAACAGACAAAAATATCTACCCTCAAGGAACATGAAGACATACCACAAAGTTGCATGACAAAAAATAAAATAAAGGAATAATTTGTTGGTTTGAAAAAGCCAAATGCCAAATATCTCTTTACTCCCCGTATGTAATATTCTACATAAGAACAAAGAATGGAAATCCAGCCCTGGAATCTCTTACCTTAAATCTAAGCAACCACTTAATGCATAAATGGAGCAAATAAAAGAGGTAAGGAAAAAAAGCATTGAAAGGTTAGTTGAAACTTCAGGATGTGAAGAGAAAAGAAAAAAACAAAGAAAAAACAAGTTAAGCATTTAGCATTAACGAAATAATGTTTCAGTAGATCACAGAAAGAGTGGTTAAAGCAGAATGTGTCATGAACAGGAGTTTCTTTGATGAAATTATTTAAGATATTGTTCGATTCAAAGACTTAATTTCATTAAAGTTTTTTCAAATTAATGATTCTTAAACACCAAAGTACAAACAATAAAGGAATTACAGAGTCCTAAAAGAATCAGACTTTATTTTGAAGATGAAAGAGATTTAGGAGGGGATCACCTTTTTATTATATAAACAGGCAAGCACAAAATGTGACTTCTTTCATCTTCCGACTGCCTTTTGGCATTAGATTCTGGTAGTATCCCCTAAAATAGTCTATTAGCAGTTGTTAGTCTTGAATAAAATTTCCCAAGTTAGAATAAACTTCAGTTATTAACCAATTATGCATCCTATTTTAACATACTTTAATTAGTAATCTAAATATAGGTAGGTATCAATAATAAAATTAAATACCAAATTCCAGACAATAAAGCTTACTTCAAAACTCTAAGGAAGGGCCAGGCATGCCTTTAATCCCAGCCACTTGGGAGGCTGAGGGAGGAAGATTGCAAGTTTGAAGCCAGAGGCAACCTGTGTGACTTGGTGAAATCCCGTGTCCAAATTCAACAAAGTAAAAAATGGGCTAAGGGTGCAGCCCAGGGGCAGAGCACTTGCAAAGTAAGTTCGAGGCCCTAGGTTCAACCTCCAAGTACTCCAGGAAAAAAAGAGAGAGAGAGGGAGAGGAGAGGAGGAGGAGGAGGAGGAGGAAGAGGAGGGGAAAGAGGAGGAGGTAGAGGAGGGGGAGGGGAAGGGGGAGGGGGAGGGGAGGGGGAAGGGAGGGGAGGAGGAGGGGAGGACGAGGAGGAGAAAAATTCTGAAGAAAAATATTTTTAAAAAAATAATTTTACACTGTATATATTCTTTTGACATAAATCTACATAAAATTTAAATTTAACTGATTTCTGACCAAAATAGTGGTATATTTAAATATGCTTATATTAGAAAACAATCAAATAAATGAATTGCATGGCTTCATTATGTGTGTGTGTATATTCCAAGTCACATTTAATAAGTCATTGTGTTTCCTATCACCAATGACATGTAAATTTTAAATAATGTAACACTTAGCCGAGGTTATAAATGATTTCCTAAGTACAAACACCAATTTAAATAAAAATTTACATGTTCCTCAGTTGTGGCTAATGGGTGTTTTTGTTTCTGCTGTGGTTGTTTTGCAGTGCTGGGAATCAAACTAGGACCTTGCACATGCAAATCACATATTCTACCACTGAGCCACATCCCCAAGACTCCTCAGTTTTGATTATGTTACTTCATATATATACTAGGCACTCACAAATACCTTAAAAGATAGCCAAAATGTATAAGGTGTAAACAAAAAATACAGTGAACGTTTAAAAAAGTTATTACAGTAAAAGACACATTGCCATTAATGCCCCTGAAAATATTTTCTTTGGTTTCCAACACAGTTATCCCATCATTCTTGTCACTTTCTGAAGCAGTTGTGGAAGTCCTCTTTCATGAATAATAATTTTTTTAATTTAAACATTCACCATATTTTTAAACACATTTCATGTAATGGCTACATACCCAAAAGCAGTGGAAATATAAATTCATATCTTACTTTTATGTACCCAGTTCAAACCCAAAACACTGAGATGAAATTATTCTAGAAAAATTCAAAGTACATGTTTAGTAACATACGTTGTTTCTGAAAACTAATGCCAAAAGTATGCTGATAAATCTGAGATAAGGTAAACATTTTAATAACACGCTGAGTGATTTTTCAATCAGCCATATTAACTCATTAAAAAATCAGAAAGATTATCATACTTTATTAGATATATATGAGGCATTATCAAAATTGATTAAGCAAATACAATTTGCTCATAAATGATTTTTCAAATCTTGAGAACATAGCATTAAGGAAAAACCAAGAAGGATAAAGCAGTTACAGCAGTAACTTCACAACTACAACTAAGGCAAGATTTGGCCCTTTAGGAAAGTAAAGATAAAAGCTTAATTTCCTAAAGAATGAGTTCCCTGATGGGCTACTATTTTTAAAAGATTCACAAAAATTAAACCTACCTTTACTCCATGTCCAATGTCATCAAGAATTGTATAGTCAATAGGTTTTCTGATATAACGAACTGGTCTTTCCAGGTTAGCTGGAGCAATAATCTTATGAGTCCTTGAAGTGTTTTTATTGGTAGTCAAAATACCAATTTCTCTTCTTGCAACTTTCTCCTTATGAATATCAACTGTCTGTAAGATATAATATTTTAAAAAGACCATACAAAAATATATAGCTCTGATATCCAGAAAAATCAAACCATAAATGCCTAGATATTTAACATTTCTTTATATTCACTTGCTAAGTTTTCTCCTTTCTAGACTAAAGATTTTCTCCATTTTTTAGGTAATGCCAGGGTTGGCAGAGCATGGCCCACAGGGCAAATCTATCACCTCAATTTCACAGCACACAAGGTACAGAGTAGTGTTTATGTATTTTTTAACAGTTGAAAATAAAAACAAAAGAAAAATGTCATAGAAATTATATAAAATTCAAAATTCAGTGTTGTAATTTTGTTGGAACACAGCCACACTGCTCACTTTGATAGGGGATGGTAGGCAGTAACAAAGAGAATAAAAGTCCCTCAGTAGCCATCTGCTCCCCAGGCACCTTTCGAGACATGAAAATCAGTGTGAGCTTCCTCTGAGACAAAGTGGTCAGTACTTCCTTGGTAGATAATATCCTTTGCAAACAGCAGGACTTCTAGGAGATAATACCCTTTAACAAATGACCTGATTTGTATAATCAGCTGTATTTTTACAAATGACCTAATCTGCAACCAGAATCTGATTTACAAATGACCTAATCTGTAACCTAATCTGACTTTATATATGAAGGCCACAGGTGCCTCCATGTCCAAACTAGGAAAGGCAGTTATCATTTGAGGTAGAACCTCTCCTTGGATAAACAGCAAAACCTTTTTTACAGTGTAAGGCTAGCCAAAGCCAAGGGTGAAAGAAATCTGACATACTTGAAAAGAAAGTAAAAAGGAAGAGAGGAATACCTGTCCCCTTAATGAGAGAGACTTAAGAAATCCCCAAAATACCTCTCATCAACGGAGGGTCTAGTTGCCACAGATCTCAGCAGTGTCCAGAGCAACCCACAGAAATGTGTGGTTGACCACAGATGTCCACAGTTGTTCACATGTTTGCAGGAGTTCATAGCCTCACTGCTGGATCAACATGCTTCCTAACCTCTAACTCAGAAGTGTAAATGCAGTTGTTGTGAACCTTCACCATGTTTTTCCTAAACCACATAACACAGCTTTCAATAATCACCACTGCCTTTGCCTTCAAAATATTCTTTGACATTATAATGCCAAAATGCATTAAGCCAAATTTTTGGAAGAAAAGGTTCACCGGTGATATTTAGGAAGATTTTTAATAGTAGTATTTCAAATCATTTATGCTGGGTTTCTAAAGTTACTGACTACATGACAATAAACTTACTCTTTAAAGAAGCCTCAATAATAGTACTTGCCTATAGCAAGTACAACTATGTCTTTAGCTAGCAAAGACGACTGAAACTAATGCAAGTATAATGTTAATACTATTTGCTACAAATCCTGTTAACCAAAAGCCACACCAAGGAATATGACTGCAACTGTACAGGATTTAAAATATCTTCTCTCCCATGGTTTCCTTCCTTCTTTTTATTCCTAGAAACCTTATTTTTTAGTGTTCTAATTCTTGGGTCTCATTATGACATTTCAGTTCTCCTCATGTTCACTTCCCTGATTACTCTCTCATGACCCTCATCCCCTACCCCTCCCTATACGCACATGGTCCCCGTTCTGCTTGCATGCCTTGTTTGTGTGTATACACACATACATATCACAATTTTGCCTTAATTTCCTCTCTGATTTCATCAAGTACCCAATGATCTTTTAAAAGTGCATTGTTCATTTCCCATATATTTGTGTACTTTCTGTAATTCTTCCTGCTGGTCATTTCTTGTTTTGTTCCATTATGGTCTGATAAGATACATGAAATTATTTCAAGTTTTCTGTATTTGTTAAGATTTAATTTATGGTCTAAAATGTGATCCACTTTAGAAAAAGTTCCATGGGTATTAAAGTCACCCACTTTTATTGTATCTAGACCTATCTGTCCCCTTAAGCCTAGTAGTTTAGGGTTTGTTGTTGTTTTTTTTTAATAAAGTTGGGTATACCCAATGTTCAGTGCATATATATTTACAATTATTATGTTTTCTTAGTGGATTGAGACCTTTGTTAATAGGCAGTGACCTTTTTTGTTTATTTGGACTAGTTTTAACATGAAGTATATTTTATCTAATATAAGGATGGCTACTCCCTATTTATTTATTGTTTTGGCTTCCACTTGTTTGGTAATTTCCATCCTTTCACTTTCAGTCTGTGGGTGTTCTTGCCAGTGAGATGTGTTTCTTGCACACAACAAACTGTTGGACCTTCTTTTTTAATCCAATCTACTAACTGGTGTCTTTTAATCGAAGAGTTAAGACCATTTATATTTAGGGTTATTATTGAGAGGAGTTTGCTGGGTTCTTATCATTGTGTTGGGTGTTTTCCTGATTGGTTCACATACTATTCATTCTTTTCTTTATCCCTTATTTATATTCAGGGCTTTCTGTCTTTTGGAACAAGATATGACTAATTCTTTCCCAGTTCTCTTCAGTTCCTCTCTTCCTCCCATGAAGTTAATTCTTTCCTGTACTCTTACAGTGGAGATTATCTTTCTTCCTCCTTTTAGTATTTTCTGCTTGGTGGTCAAGTATTTCTTTAGTGTGTGCATGTCTTGGAATATATTTTTTTTTCTCCATAAATTTTAAATGATAACTTTTGAGGAATATAATAATCTTGGTCGGCAATTATTTACTCTCAGGGCTTCAAATATATCATTCCTTGCTTTCTTGGATTTTTAGGTTTGTGCTGAGTGGTCTAAGGTAATTCTGATGAGTTTTCCTTTATAAATGAGCTCATGTTTTTCTCTGGCAGCATTTATTATTGTTTCATTTTCCTTTAATCTTGGCATTTTAATTAATATGTGTTGTAGAGAGGTTCTTTTATGGTCCTGTCCATTTGGTGTTCAAAATGTCTCTTTGTGGTTGGATGTCCATTTCTCTCCCCAGATTTGGGGAATTTTCTGCGATAATTTCACTGAGTAAGTTTTCAATGCCTTTAATTTTTATCTCAGTTCCTTCTGCCCCATGGTTTGGTTTCTTAATTGTGTCTCAATGTGCTTAGAAATTGTGGTCACATTCTTTTATTTGTTTATTTCTTTGTTGATATTTGAATGTAGTATTTCCTCAGCCTTGTCTTCCATCCTGGATATTCTATCTCCTGCTTCATCTAGTCTACTGGTGATGATTTCTATGGTGTTTATTTGGTTTATAGAGTTCTTCATTTCCAACATGTTTATTTTTTTCAAAATCTCAATATCCTTGATGCATTTCTCATCCATTTTGCTGATGTTTTTGTTTTCTATAGTTGTGACTTTCTCATCTAAGTCCTATATTGATTTCCTCACTTTATCAATTTGCTTGTTTGTGTCCTCTTTGAAGTCATTTTTACAAGTACACTTTTAAATTCTTTGTCCAGCATTTTAGCTGATTAGGTATTTTTTGATTCAGTGGTTAAAGCAACATAGTCTTCTCAAGGAGATGCACTGCCTTGCTTTTTCATGTTTTTTGTTTTTTGTTTTGTGTGTGTGTGTGTGTGTGTGTGTGTGTGTGTGTGTGTGTGTGATTTCTGACTTGTGATTTGTGCATCTGTAGGGGTGGATATCACTTCCTACTTGATTTGGGGGTCTTCTTAGTGAACAGCTTCCTCTTGAGATCATACTCTCCAGTGCCAACCTCAGAATGGAAGACAAACCACTATAACAAGTGTAACAACTAACAAATCAGACACAGAAATGCACTTAAAATCATTTAAAGCTAACTGCGGTATCACCTATGCCCATAAAGAATGGCAATAATAGTACACAGTAAGCTATGATGTTACAAAATATTTAGGGTGAAGGCATAAAAAGTATTTGCTTGGGGGAAGCATATAAGAGGGTAAGGGGGAACCTATATGAATAATGTACATCAAAATGCATATATGTAAATGCCACAATGAAAAGCATGTCAGAATCAACCACATTAAGGTGTACATTGTAAATGTCCAATAAAAAAAAAGAGCAAAAAAAAAAGTATTTTCCTGAAGTAAGAAGTAGATGCAGAAAAGGGGGAGACAGAAGAATACCCCAAAAGTATAAAGGAAAAAAAGATCAAGAAAGGAAATGAATGTAAGAAAGAAAGAGGGAAAGAAGCAAAAATTTAAAAAATTGCAGGGCAAAGAAAAAGGTATATAAACACAATTAAGTAAACATAAGCAGAGCAATAATTAGTAGTAAGCCTGTAATCCCAGCAACTCAGGAGGTAGAGCTAAGAGGATCACAGGTTCAAGGCCAGAGGCAGCCTGCAAACTTAGTGAGACTCTGTCTGAAAAAACACTAAAAAATGGGGTAGGGTATAGCTCAGTGGTAGAGCACTTGCAAAGCATCCATGAGGCCTTGGGGTTCAACAAAGCAGGAAAAGATAAAATAAAAAATAACTGAAAAGGAAAAAACATACATTAGAAAAAGAGAAATGAGGAAATGAAAATTAACAATGCAAGGAGGGAATTAAGAAAAAAGAAAAAGAAAAGAATAAAAGGAAAAAAAGGGACAGACACTGACTTGCTTCCCTGCAATCTCAGTGTCTCTGGGAGGTGTGGCAGGAGGATTTTAAGCCCCAGGCAAGAGGCAGCCTGCACAATTCAATGTGATCCCATCTCCAAGTAAAATAAGAAAAAGGTTAGGGGTGATGCACAGTGGCAAAGCACTTACCCCATGCAAAGCCCTGCGTTCAATCCCCAGCACAGCAGGAAGACAGAAAAAAAGAAAGAGGGAAGGAGGAGGTAGAAAGGAGGAGGAAGAGGAGGGAGAAGAGGAGGAGGAAAGGAAGGGGTGAGGAGGAAGGGGGGAGGAGGAGAACAACAACAATTGGAGGGGCTTCTTTCTGCAGCCTCTAATTTTGGAGTCTGTTAGGTAGAAGTGGAGGTCAATTTAAGATGGAGTCTTTTAATCTGACCACAGATCAGAGTTGCCAATCGCTGTAGTTCCCCTCAAGAGATGGAGGAGTCTTCATTCCCGGGGGTGGGGGTTGCTTCTGAGCAACTTTCCCTAGCCTCTTGCTGCCTGAACCCTCTCAGCATGTCAGCATTCCATCTTCCCCCTCAGTATAACTGCCTGCTGCAGCTGTGAAACACACTGGGGTTGTCCCAGGTCATCCCCAGGCTCTCCACCAGTGATAATTCTTTGTTTTCTGGCCCCAGGGTTGCTTAGCTTCATATAATAGGTTTCCTCTCAAGATGGTGCTGAGTCATAGCCCCCTGGAGACATGGAACATGGGAAAAAGAGTCACTTCTCCAATGTTGACCTCCCTGTGACTCAGAAAGAGTCACAGACTCACCAAATCCCTGGAGGAGTTCAAGAACTTCAAGGACTATGGGCTTGTCCTGTGGGACTGCTAGTCTGATGGCCAGGGCTATCTGGTTTACCTCTTTGGATAAGGGCTCTGTTTCCCTTCCTACAGGAAGCTGTGGCTGGAGATGTGCCCTACTCACTTCCTCTAGATACTCAAGCTCGTTCTACAACTTGGGACCATCTTACAATTGTCTCTGTGGTTTCTGTGCTTCTTCCAGACTTTCTTTGGAAAGGATTCCACCCCTTCTTATTCTGACTCCTTTGTTTTACCTCAGCACAAGGAGGCTGACATCAGTCCACCATTGTAAAATGGAAGTATTCCTATGGTTTCTTATTGGTCTTTCTCACTGCTATTGCCAATCTGGTCTTGCATGATGCTGGCCTATCCAAGACACTTCGGTGGCACCGTGCCCAAACCAGGTACCTATATAAAACTTCATACTGCCTTGAGGTAATCACACTGATTCCCAGAGCTCCTTTGCAAGCCTAAGTCCCACTCCCACATGTCCCTTATGAACCCCAGCACATGCTCAGGCCCCAACAGATGACAAGAAGGTACTGTATAAAGCATTTTGTTTTAGGCTTGTTAGGTAGCGGGCATGAACAGCAGGAAATATGGACCCTCATAGGAATCAAAACCAGAGCCACATTCCAGTAAGCTTATCACTAGCCATGAAAAATCTTTGCCAAGAATCACATGATATACAGCAAGGAATCCCAAGAAAACTGGTTCTATGACAGCCCCCACACTTTGATGTTATCTGGACTCTCTGGTGAATAAAGAACTACCTATAAAAATCCGCTTTCAGCCACTAAGCCACTGGCTCCCTCTTGAGCAGCTGGCTCTGTGGTCTAAGAGTGTCTCCTTTCCTGATTCTCTTTATAAACTCACTCCTTCTACTTTATAAATGGATACTTGATTTTCACTTCACCTCACTTCCCTGGTAAATTCTTAACAAGGGAAAAAGAACCAAGGATAATTTTCCTGCAACAGGAAAATTTCCTGCATTATTGTTTCTGATTACCACAGATAACTGAGATGACAGTACTACCTCAGTTAGCTGCCCATCAGTGTGGGAAAATACCCAGTCATGCAGTTACAGTTGATTAGTTCAACTAAGTCGGGTGTTTTTTAGTATGTCCAATGTTTCTACTAAGCATTTAATTATTTAAAATACAAACATGCTCTAAATTATCCATCTTCCATTAAATCAATTACAAGAAATGTAATAGGTAATCACTTACTCATTTTTTATAAAGTGATATAAAAACTATACAAAGGAAATTAGGGAAGGAAACTACAAAGGAAACTATACAAAGGAAACTATACAAAGGAAATTAGGAAATAAATAAAACTTATTTTCTATGCATAATTACATATTTAAAAACTTATAATTATTTCCTTAATTCAAAATTAATTTTTAAGCAAACCTAAAGTTTTAAACAAAAAGTTATCCTACAAGTTAAGTTCTTCAAGGTATGTACCTTCGCTGCCTCTCAGTACCTAACTCTTGAGAATTACTTTCAATCTCATTTCACAATCATTGCTTTCTATCTCCTTTACTTACTACCTACTAATGCAATCCCATCAGATCTCGGAAGCTAAGCAGGGTCGGGCCTAGTTAGAACTTGAATGGGAGACTGCCTGGGAACAAACATCAGGTGCTACAGGCTTGGGAGAAGGACCCAGCAACCCACTCCCAAAAAATAATCAGCCACTGAATAGCAGTGAAACACTGACAAAAGTGTTTTGTCTGTTGTACTTAGGGTCACTATGAGTCAGACACTGACTGGCTGGCACCTAACAACAACCAATTCAATGCCTGGTCCAAGAAGTCCTATTCAGCTCTTAGGAGGATGGAAAGAATACTACTTTCTTTATGTTGCCTTCTGACCTCCTTCCCTCCTGCCCTCATTGTGCACACACACATTATTCCCCATTCCCTGGCAATTGAACCCAGGACCTCATGCATGCTAGGTAAGCCATCTACCACTGAGCTACATGTTCAGCCCTTCATTGTCCTTTTAGTACCTAAAATTGTCTGACTCTAAATACTCCTGAACAACTTCCTGTCTCTAAAAATAAAAATGAAAAAGGCATTTAGAATGTGTCATGGTTTAAATATAAAGCGTCCCCCAAAGGTCATGTGCTTTAATGATCAGTCTCCATTTGGTGGCACTATCATGGGAGGTGAAACTTTAGGAGGTAAGATTGTTGTCTTGCGTAAGTAGCTCTCTGGACGTGGATCTTTGGAGGTTTTGTTCACCCCAGACCCACAGCCCTGGTCTCTCTGTGCTCATGGTCTGCCATGCCCTGAGGCTCTGCTGCCACTGCCTGCCCTGCTGTCATTATGGACTGATTCTCTGTGAGGTCCCAATAAATCTCTTCCCCCATAAGTTTTTGGGTTGATTTTTCTGCTATAGTTACAATGGCTGACTAATATAGAAAGTGAAGTTATTACTTTGTTTCACTGAAGTATTCTCTTTCCTGATATGTAGGCTGGTAGAGTCAATGGAATTCCCATCCTCAGATTTCAATGTGGAGTAATTTGGGAAACGATTCAGTTATATCAGGGTGATAAGACAGTGGAGATCAGTGGATACAGATAACAGAGCCAACAGAACACAAAGTGAAAGGAATATAAATCAAGTTCAATTGCCAGAATCTCAGAAGAATAAAGAATTCAAAGTGTGGAAGATAGCTCATAAATCATCTAATTAGTCTTATAATCTTATAGAAGAAAAACTCAAGTTCAAAGAAGTCAAATGGCATACAAGTCAATAGAAGAGGCAAAGTAAAACCTAGATCCTATGACCCTTACCCCCTCCAATCCAACTCAGTGTTCATTTCCACCACAGTGGGGAAAAGGGCAAGCGCACTAGGAAGTTTAAAAATGATAAGGTTCTTACTCAGGAAACAGAAAAAAGATACTAATGAGGGAAAAACCCCTGAATACCCCAGATATCTAATGTTAATTGATCCTGAAACATTCTATCAGATAAGTCCTACACAACTCCTGAAAACTGCTGTCATGCCAATAAAAATGTGATCTTATCTTTGACATGACTGAAACTCCATTTATTTCAACTCCATCTTTTCTACAAATTCTCAGAAGCTAGTATTATTGCCCAATTTCCACAAAACTCTGTTCTCAAGAACACCCAAGTCCTTCTAATAATAATAATACGATAATAAAACAACTTAAGAATCAAACATACAAAAAGTATTTTAATAGCACAGGCTGATACACTATGGCTACATGCCAAATTTGACCCACAGACTTTTTCAATATGACCCATAAGCTAAAAATTGCTTTAATACTTTTAAATATTTGTCAAAAAATACACACACAAGCCGGGCCTGGACTACATAGCATGACTGTCTCAAAAAACAAACAAACCTATACACACCAAAACTAAGACTGAAATCACATGTAGCCCACAAAACCTAAAATATTTACAATCTGCCCTTTTATAAAGTTTGCCAAACCCTGTTTTTAGAATATTTACTGAGCACTTGCTTGCTAAAACAAAAATGTTTTATTTTACACTACAGAAGAATCTTCCAAGGACTGGAGGTATAGCTCAGTGGTAGACTATGTGCTTAGTATGTATGAGGCCACTGGGTTCAATGTGTAAACTGAAAAAAATAACTATACCATAATTATCATCATCACATCATTTAAAGAGCATCAAATAGTTTTGATATTCAACTGATTTCTTATTTACTATACTGGAGGTTGAACCCACGGCTTTTTTGCACATGCTAAGCAAGCACTCCAACACTGAGACACATCCTCAGCAACTTATTTTCAGATGTTGTTGTTGTTGTTAGGTGTAGGAACTCACTAAGTTGCAAAGGATGGCCTCTAGCTTGAAACCTCCAATCATCCTGCCTTGTCCTCTAGTTGTTGTTGTTGTTAGGTGCTGTCGAGTCCGACTCATAGCGACCCTATGTAAAGCAGATCGAAACACTTCCCGATTCTGTGCCAGGCACACAATCTTATTTGTGTTTAAGCCCATTGTTGCAGACATTGTGTCAATCCATCCAGTGGAGGGCTTTCCTTTTCTTCCTTGACCTGCCACTCTCCCAAACCTGATGTCCTTCTCTAAGGATTGGTCCCTCCTGACTACATGTCCAAAATATGTAAAACACAATCTACCCATCCTTGCTTCCAAGGAGCACTCTGGTTGCACTTCTTCTAGGACAGATCTATTGGTTCTTTTGGCAGTCCACGGTATATTCAATAATTGTCTCCAGCACCATAATTCAAAAGCATCAGTTCTTCTCCTGTCTGAAATGTTCTCATTAGCTGGATACATAATCTTACAATCTAGGTTGGCTTGGAGTATTTACCCTCCTCCTTGACCTTGCTAATTTTTTTAATCTAAGAACTGCAGAAGTCTAATCAGAAAATAAGGGACTCCTTTTCAATGTCATTTGCATATCATCATTTATTCATCCACAGAATCTCTGACTTTCCCCGACAGCTAATAAAAAGTTGCCTGTTCTTTCTAGGAACTCTAATATATTAATTTCTCTTGTATATTAACTCTTTTCTTCTTATTTTCTTTTTCAGGTCCTTTGCCAATACTTAAAACATGCAAAAATTTTAATGTCCTCAAAGATAAGCCCTGAAATTTTGTATCAAATTAGCAATTTGTCAACTTTTCTTCTTCCACAGAAAACCAAGTTCATCCATTTATTTAAAATACTACTAGTTATTTCCTTCAGGAAACCTTTCTAAAGTAAAATCTACCTCTCATTTTTTGGAGAACAAAAATTTACTAATTCCTTTTTGTTTTAACTTAAAAGACCTAGCAATACAAAAAGCAATAAGGTATAAAATGAATATAGAAGTTTATATGGGATATGAAGAAACACTTATAATGGTAAATTCAGATTTAAGATGAAAGTCCTCTGAACCAGTCTGATGAATTTTCAAATACTGTGGTAGAAATATAATACAGATTTATTATATCTGAATTATCTGGACTATATTTAATTACATAAGTTTGCTAAACATTTACACTCTCAAAAATGGATTAATCAACTACAAAACAGTCCTGAACTCTCAAGATATACAAAAAGCTATAACACACTTTAAAATTCTTTCATTCCAGAAGTTTCCATTATTTAGGTTTAAAAATAACATCAACTCTACAAAATTACTCAAAATGGAAGAATGTGAAAATTGATAAGTTCAAGTCTCTTCTAAAAGAGGCAGGCAGATCAAAACTTTCATCATTTTAATGTTTTTAAAATTGCATTTTGCAATTAAATTAGCTTTCCATTGCAGTTCTTTTGTTTCTCATGTTTGTTTTTGTTTTTTGACAAAGGGACCCCTATGTATCCCAGAATGACCTTTAACTTGCAATCCTCCTGCATCTACCTCCCGAATACTGGTATTACAGGAGTGTGCAGCTGCAGTACTCTTTTAAATGGCCTCAAATTATAGGAATAATTATGAAAGTTATAATATATCCATGATAACATACTGGCACTGAGAATGTATACAAAGCTTGTAACATAAGAAAACATGTTTTAATGCTAAAAGAGCAGAATCCAAAATTCCAATGGTATTACATTCACAGCTATATTTTTAAAACCATAGTAATAGAAAAAGTATTCCAAGGAAAGAGTTTTTAAAAATTAATAATGAAAAGCAAGATGAGCATGTTGGTAAATGTCTATAATTCAAGAACTCAAGAGACCAAGGAGGATGATTATGAGTCTGAGGCCAGCCTGAGCTACACAGGGAGACTATCTCAAAAAACAACAAAAGACAGCAAGGTGCAGGGGCACACACTTATAATCAGAGCAACTTGAGAGGCAGAGGCACAAAGATCACAAGTTCAAGACCAGAGGCAGCCTGCACAACTCAGCAAAACTCTGTCTCAAAAACATAAAATAAAAAAGGAGCTGGGGGTGGAGGTTAGTGGTAGATCACCTGGTTAGCAAGTGCAAGGACCAGGATTCAATCTCCAAGTACAAGGGAAAAAAAATTGAAAAGCTTAGGTAGTGGTGAAAGTTGTTTCCCCATTTTCTTTATTTTCATGAGCATGGCTTTTGTAATGAAAAATTTAACATTTATTTTTTAAAGTTCTATCTAAATATATTTTTGTAAGGTTAGTCTCTTAATCTTTCCAGTATTTCAAGTATGGTGGGTATTAATCCAGTAAATATAAAATCTGGGCTAGGGGTGTAGCTCAGTGGTAGAGTACTTGCCTAATATGCACAATGCCTTCAGTTTGATTCCCCAACATCACACATGCGTGTGTGTACACACACGCACACACCCCAACAAAACATTTAGTAAGTAAAAAGAAAAATTTAAACAACCCACCAAGATACCAAAATTTTGTTTTATTTAGTCAGTTTTATTTATTATTTATTTATTTATTTATTTATTTATTTATTTAATTTTGTGTGTGTGTGGTATTGTAGGGATGAACTCAGGGTCTCCTGCTTGCATGTTTTGTAAGCACTGTACTACTAAGCTGCATCCCCAACCCATTTTTTACTCTTTATTTTGAGACAAGGTCTTGCTAAATTATGCAGGCTGCCTGTAATCTTGAATTTGCAATCCTCCTGCCTTTGTCTCCTGAGTCACTAGGATTACAGCCATGAGTCACCATGTCCAGCTTTTTTATTTTTAAAACAATAAAGAAGAGTGAAATTTGGCAAAAACTAAAAGAAAAAGGACAAATTCCTAACTCTGGGTTGATTATGTTATACGATGAAGACTAAGACTTAATAGGATCTATTAATAAAATTTACTTTCCTATCAAATCATAGAGAAGATAACAACACAATACAAATCATAAAACAACCTAATAATGAGTTCATATTTTCCAAATACATGCAGGTTAACACATATAAAAAAGGCTGTCAACATGATAAGATGGGCTGCTTATTGTTTCTCATAAGCAATAGGAAAATAACAAAGGTCTCACTTGTGAAATATGATTGATTGACGATTCCATCCTTCGTAGCTGGGATGCCTGGATATCCAGCATCTGCAGGACATTGTTGGCCAAGGTGTTTATCAGATAGGCAACACTTGCTAAAGATTGGGTGGTATAAGCTTTGGTTTCTTCTAGGGCTCGCTGCTTATCTGCTGACTAGGGAGAAAAAGTAAACCAGTGATACTTAATTCAAAGATTACCCATTTCTAGCAAACTAACCTACAAAAATATCCATCAAAACCATCCTATTGCTGAATCTACATCAAAATCTACTCAAAAATGTTCTGAAAATTAATTATCACCATCATGCAACCCCAAAACTAAACTGCTGAGTTTGCTGATACTGTAATATTAAATAAAAACATTTTTGGACAAAAACAAATAAAATCCTGATGCTATTACTTTAAAAACAAGATGCAGTGGACTTTTTGAGCAATGGCAGCACAAAAATAGATTCCCAAAGTCACTGCATAGAAAGGTACCACTGATTCAAATATATAAATTCTGTTATACTTTATTCTGCCTGCTTGTACCACAGTGGCGTCCGATCCCGTCAGATCTTGGAAGCTAAGTAGGGTCGGGCCTGTTAGTACTTGGATGGGAGACCACCTGGGAACACCAGATGCTGTAGGCTTGGGAGAAGGACCCCGCAACCCACTCCCAAAAAACAATCAGCTATTGAAAACCCTATGAATAGCAGAGAAACACAACAGTGTTTTTCCTGTTGTAAGTAGGATCACTATGAGTTGGACACTGACTCAATGGCACCTAACAACAACAACATACTTTATTCTACTTTCCTGAATCCTCATTTCCACTCTCTCTAATATATAAAATATAACTATAATATGACTAGATATTTCTGATCAAAGCATTAATAATGATGAATAACAATGGTTAATAATGATGGTAAATAATAAATTTAAAACAATGAAATGATTCATTCTTCCCAAGTATTTGAAGTGTGACAACCATATGGGATACAAGTTCCCAAAAATCATAAACTCTATTTGAAAAATTGACTACACAGTAAAAAGTAGCTAAATGATTATTTCTAAGGCTGCTGAGCAAAACAATTGTGATTATATACTCTAAGCTGTCAACTGTCAAACACCATCTTCTTCTCATAGTTCTATAGTAAGATTCTGTGATTTAGGAAAAGGTGCAACTCCAGTCCCTGAATCAAAAATCTTTTTATGTTATCAGCCCTTCCACTACTACAATATGTCAACTTGGACAAGTCATAGTTTCTCAGTTTCCTCAATTACAACACACAGGAGATAAATTCCTGATTCAACCATTCTGAGAAGCTGTGAAATCAAATCAAATAAGCAATGTAAATTATGTTCCAAAATATAAATTACGAGATGTAACAACTTTAATCACTTTGAGTGGCAGTTACCTGTCAAAAATCCCTCATTGTCTCAATTTTTTCTGTGATTATCAGCATTTGCATTACTACAAACAAAATACCACACAGAGGCAACTTAAGGGAGAAAAGGATTATTTTGGCTCACAGTTTCAAAAGGTTTGTCTATGCTGGCAGGGAAGGCATGGCATAGCAAGTAGCAGAGGTGATATGGTGGGGTACAATTGTTCACATAACAGTAGACCAGGAGCAGAGAGCTTGGGCCATGGGTTAGGGGATATCAGCTTCAAAATCCCACCCTGACTGACTTTCAACAGCCTGGCCACACCTCCTAAAGATTCCATAGCTTCCTAAAATAGCACCATCAGCTGAGGACCACACATTCAAACATGAGCCCAAGAGGGACCCTTTACATTCATACCATAACATGTCTCCCCCATGGTCTAGAAATCAGAATCAATAACCCTAGACATAAATTTTTCCATGGTTGGGGGAAAAGAAAGAAGCAAAATCCTTCTGAAAAATTAGTTAATAAAATAACCAAGTAACACCATTTTAATTTGAAAATAATTAAAAATCACTGTCTTAGCATCTTTATTTTTCAAACTAATCCTTGGAAATCTGTGCTATTAAAAGGTTGAATTAACCAAAACTGATGATAAATAGCTTTTGAAAACAATACACAAGGTGTGACCTAAAGATATGGTGGATGTTGCTGGGCACAATGGTGCACGCCTGTAATCCCAGTGGCTCAGGAGGCAGAGGCAGGAGGATCGCAAGTTCGAGACCATCTGCGTAACTTAGCAAGACCCTATCTCAAAAAGTTAAAAAAAAAGGGGGGGGCTGGGGGTGCAGCTCAGTGGTCCAGGACTTGCAGAGAGAGGCCCTGGGTTCAACCCCCAGTACCACAAAAAAAAAAAAAAAAAAGATATGGTGGATGTTTAAACAATTTTTTGGTAGTAAAAGACACATTGCCGTTAATCCCTGTTAAAATATTCTCCCTGACTTCAAACACACTTATCCCATCACTGTTGCCACTTTCTGAGGTAGTTCTGTAAATCTTTCCTAAGTGTCTTTAGTTTCATCCTCCATCATGACAATGCTCCATGTTACATGTAGCAATTTCTGTCCAAATAAAAACATTATGGTGTATCCTCATCCACCTTATTCACTGAATCTGGCACTGTTGGACTTCTAGCTCTTCCCCAAAGTCAAAATGACCATGAAAGGTAAATGTTTTGAATGAATTCAAGACATAAAAGCAGCCAATGGCAACATGACTAAAGAGACAAAAGATAACTTCCAAAACTGCTTCAGAAAATTGCAATAAAGATGAGACAAGTACCCCAAAGCCAGGGGGACTACACTGAAGGGGATTAGTGGCAGTGTGTCTTTACTGTAAACTTTTTTAAAAATTTAAACATTTGCTGTATCTTTTGATTACACTGCATATATGAATGGTTGATCATCAAGATGCCTTACTAGAGGTGCTTGGTGCATTTCCCTCTACCACAAAGGATCAAAGCAGGAAAAAAAAATTCACTGTAGTGTCTGAGGTAGAGTAAAGAATGCAATGAGGATATGGTAGAAATATAGCTTCCTTTAAGTTATTTTTGCCATTTTCTTTTCTCTAGTAATTGGTGGGATAGTTTGTTATTGTTAGGTGCCGTCGAGTCGGTATCCGACTCATAGCGACCCTCTGTACAACAGGGGAAACACTATTATCAGTGTTTCTCTGCCATTCATAGGGTTTTCAATGGCAGATTGATTTTTGGGAGGGGGTTTCCAGGTCCTTCTCCCAAGCCTACAGCTTCTGGTGTTTCTAGGCGGTCTCCCATCCAGGTACTAACCAGGCCTGACCCTGCTTAGCTTCCGAGATCTGACAGGATCGGATGCCACAGGGCTACAGCTGCAGGCAAGTGGGATAGTAGTTGGCTTTAATTTATTTTAATTATATTTCTATATCTGGTTTGGTTCAGTGTTATTGCTTTGTTTTCTCCTCTTAGTGCTACTACGGATTAAACCCTCAAGAAGGCTGCTCACTAAGATAATGCCTAAATAAAAGGAGAAAAGGTATCCATCTCAATGGATGCACAAACTGCAACTCAGAAACACAAGAAACATGAAAAAGCAAGGGAATATAACTCCTTCTAAAGATCACAACTCCTCGACAACCAAATCCAAAGGCAGTGAAATGGCTGAAATACCAACAAAAAATTCAAAAGTCTAGTTATAAAAATGACCAATGATTTCAAAAAGGATAAAAACAGGCAGATAAATGAAATAAAGGAGTCACTTCAGGACTTGGACAAGAAAGTCAACAACATGGATGAGAAATTCAGCAACAAGTCAACAAAATGGATGAGAAATTCAACAAGGAAACAAATTCTGGGAGAAAAAACCCCCCAAATGTTGCAAATGAAAAACTCAATAAAGCAAATAAACACGGAGGAAAGTATCACAAATAGACTACATTAAACAGAAGAAAGAATATCAGAAAGACAAGGTTAAGGAAATTTTACATTCAGATAGCAATTTTAAAAAAGGCATAATCACAATTTTGAAGAATGCTGAGACATCCTGAAGAGACCAAATCTAAGAAACCATGAGGTAGAAGGAGCTGAGATACAAACTAGAGACACAGAAACCTATTCAATGAAATTACAAACAAGGTATGATGGCATATGCCTGTAATCTCAGCACTCAAGAGACTGAGACTGGTGGCTTGACACAAATTTGAGGCCAGCTTGACCTACACAAGTGAGTTTCAGGTCAGCCTAGGCTACATAGCAAGACCCTGAAAGAAAGAAAAGGAAAGGAACCTGGAAATGAACAAGGGAAGGGAAGGGAAAGAAAGAGAAGGGATGGGAGGGGACCAGGGAAGGGAAGGGGAAGGGGAAGGGGAAGGGGAAGGGACGGGACCAGGAGAGGAAAGGAATCAGGAAAGGAATGGAACAAGGAAAGGAAAGGAAAGGAAAGGAAAGGAAAGGAACGGAACGGAACAGAACCAGGACAGGAAGAGAAAAAGAAAAGGTAAAAGAGAGAAAAAAATTATAGCAGAAAATTTCCCAAATCAAGGGAAAGACAGGGATAGACAAGCACAAGATGCATTTAGAACCCCAAATAGACATGAACAGAAAAGAACCTCTTCAAGTCACATTATACTCAAAATGCCAAGACTATAAAGCAAAGAAACAGTATTAAAAGTTGCGAAAGAAATGACAACTCACTGTACAAAGGAAAACTCAACAAAATAACATCAGATCTCTTAGTACAAACCCTAAATGCCAGGACAGTGTGAAATGATGTTTCAAGGACTAAGAGTAAATGACTGTCAACCAAAATTACTGTGTTGAGTGAAGCTGCCTTTTTTAAATTAGTAGAGAAATAAAGACATTCAAAGGCAAGCAAAATCTAAAGCAATCCATGACCACTAAACCAGCATTGCAGAAGATAACTAAAGGAATCCTACACACAGAAGAGGAAGAAAGACAATCAGAAACACAAATTCAGGAAAGAACAAATTTCATGAAATGGAGAGGTGAATAAACGAGAACTAGAAAAGAATCAAACATGTCCAACTCAGTTAACCAGCAAATCCCTATTATGATAAGGGGAGAAAGGCAAACAACTAGAAAAAACCACCAACAAAACTACAGGGATCAGCAAATATCTCACAAAAATTATCATAAATGCAAACAGTCTTAACCCTCCAATTAAAAGATGTAGACAAGAAGAATGTATTTAATAAAATATGGTCCATTACACAATATAACACATTTTCTTAACATTTATCAGTCCAAAAAAAAAAAAAGACCCAATTGTTTGTTCTCTATAAGAAACAAACTTCACTAGTAAAAATACACAGTGCATGAAAGTGTAAGGATGGAAAATGACATGCTAAGCAAGTGGAAGTTGAAAAAGAAGAAAACCTATTGTCTCACAAGGACTTCACGCCAAAATTAGAAGAGATAAACAAGTTCACTACGTATTAATACAGGTAGCAATCCATCAAGAAGATATAAAAATTGTAAACATATACACCAGACAATGCTGCACCCAATTTCATAAAACAAATACTACTGAACATAAAGAGATAGATCCAGGTACAACAATGCTATATGCAATCAATACCTACTCTCATCAAAAAAATCGATCATCCAGACAAAAATACCAATAAATAAACTTCAGAATTAAATAGTACCATAGCCAGGCTCCAGAGCATACACCTGTAATCACAGTAACTTAGGAGGCTAAGAGAGAAGGGTCATAAGTTAAAGGCCAGAGACAGCCTGTGCAATTTAGTGAGACCCTGTTGCAAAATTTAAATAGAAAGAGCTGCGTATGTAGTTCAGAAATGAGTGATTGACTAGCATGTGTGAGTCAAGCCTCCAAGTACAGGAGGGAGATAACCTGTACCTCAGATCAAATGAACAGACATCTATATGATATTCCATCTAACAACTGCAGAATACACATTCTTCTCAGTAGCTCCTAAAAGTTGCTCCAAAACAGATCACATTTTAAGCCACAAAGCCAGTTTAAACAAATACAAAAAATGCTAAATAATTTCTTGTATCTTACCAGATCATAATGGAATACAAATAGAAATGAATAGCAAGAGAAACTACAGAGACTATACATACACATGGAAATTGAACACACACCCTTGAATGATCAGTGAGATGAAATGGAGAAAATTTTTAAATTTCTACAATCACATGAAAAATTTATGGAAACTATTCCATACAATAGAAAGTGAAGGAACACTGCCATAGAATCAATGAAGCCAGTATTACCCTGATATTCAAACTAGATTTGGAGAGAACAAAAAAAAAAAAAAAAAAGGAAAAGGAAAAGAAAAGAAAAGAAAAAATTATAGGCTAATTCCCCTGGTGAACATAGATGCAAAAGTTCTCAGTAAAATACTTGCAAACAGAGTTCAGCAACACATTAAAAAGATCATATACCACAATCAAGTTGATTTTATTCCAGTAGTGCAGAGATGGTTTGTCATACACAATCAATAAATGTAATACAGTACCTAAACAGACACAGGGACAGAAATCACATGACCATCTCAATAGATGCAGAAAATACCTCTGACAAAATTTACCATTCCTTCATGATAAAAGCCCTGAAGAAGACAGGAGTAGCAGGAATATATCTCAACACAATAAGGGCGTATTATACATGACAGCCAACATTGTGCTAATTTGGGGAAAAAAATGAAAGCATTTCCTCTAAAGTCAGGAACAAGGCAAAGGTACCCACTCTGTCCTCTCTTATTCAATACAGTGCTTGCATTCTTACCCAGAGCAACAAAGCAAGGGAAAAAAAAAAAAAACACCACCACCAAACAGGCTCTAAATAGGAAAAGTAAGAAGTCAAATTATCCCTATAGAAGATATAAACTTAAAAGACCCTAAAGAATCCATCAGAGATCTCTTATACCCAATAAATAGTTTCAGCAAAGCAGCACAATACAAAATCAACATACAAAAACTGAGCCAGGCACTGTGGTGCATGCCTGTAATTCCAGCAATTTGGGAGGCAATGCAAATTCAAGGCCAGAGGCAGTCAGTAACTCCGTAAGGCCCTGTCTCAAAAGAAAAAAGAAAAAAGGAAAGGGTGAGGGTGCAGCTCAGTGGTAGAGCAGGAACTAACATGTGCAAAGACCTGAGGTCAACCCCTTAGTACTGCCCCGCACCAAAAAGAGGGTCAGTAAAACTGAGTATCTACACCTAGAACAATGAACTAAATCCCTCTCTCTCATCCTGTACAAAAATCAATACAAAATAAACTAAAGACTTTAATGTAAGATCTCAAACTTTGAAAGTGATATAAGAAAGCATAGAGAATACACTTCAAGATATAGGCACAGGCAAGAATTTTCTGTAAAGAACTGTAATCGCTCTGGAAACAATGCCAAGAATTGACAAATGGGATTGCAAGAAATTAAAAAGCTTTTGCACGGTAAAAGAAACAAATAACAGAATGAAGATAGCCTACAGGATGAGAGAATATCTTTAAATAGCTATACTTCATATGGGGTTAATATCTAGACTATATAAAGAACTCAATAAATTAAACATAAAAAGGAAAACTATAGAATCAAAAACTAAGCAAATGAATTGGACAGTTCTCAAAAGAAAAAATACAAACTGCCAATATGTGAAGTTCTTGACTTCCTTAGACATCAGAGAAATGCAAATCAAAACTCCATTAAGATTCCAATTGATCCCAATCAAAATGGTTATCATCAAGAAAACAATAAATGCTGATCAGAATTTCCACACCAGCCACTATGGATATCAGTATGGAGGTTCCTCAAAAACCTTCATACTGAATAAAACTACAGTATGACCCAACTATATCATTCCTGGGTATAAACCCACAGGAATCTAAGTCAGCACATGACAAAAATACCTGTACATCCGTGTTTGTTATGGCACTATTCACAATAGTCAAGTTATGAAATGAAGTTAGATGTCCATCAACATGAATGAATAAAGAAAACATGGAATACTCAGCCATAAAGATGCATGAATCAGGAAAATGAATGAAATTAGAGATCATCATCAGTGAAACAGGCCAGATATACATACAAAAGATGCCAAAAAAAGTATATACATCTTGGGAAAAGAACTTTCCATTTTGCTGCCTGAAGTATCATATGCTTGTTCTGCTAACTCCTGTCTCACATGCACATTGGTAGGCTTCTGTGGCGAGCATGTAAAGTGTTCCAGAGCCACAGTAGAGTAAGTGGGACTTCTTGCCTTGTACACATCACATACAGTACCATGCATCTCAAATTAATCACAAATGCATGCAATTGTTAGGCATATTGGAGGTTCTGTTGCACACTCACTCCTCCATTGTTGTCATATAATTCCATCATGCTCTTAGATTTCAAATACTACTTCAAAATGGTCTTATGCTTCTCAAATAACAGCTGTGCTTCTACCACTTTCTTTGACTATCCTGTCTGTCACATGGAGATGCAAGCATTCATTTGATTAATGCTATCTTTTGAGTGAATGTCATCCTACACATTGCTACCTGAATTCAACTTTGAAAAGTAATAGGTAAAACATCTCCTAAAATCTGTATACATTTTTGCATATACATTTTTGGCACCCCCCAGTACACAAATACACACATATACATAAAAGATATGAAAGTAGAAAGGAGACTACTTGGGAAGAAGAAAGGGACCAATGGGAGCAAGATGAGAGAGAGTAATGGGGGATGAAAATGTGCAACATTCCATGATGTACCTGTATGAAAATTTCATAGTGAAACTGATCATTTTGTATAATTAAAGTAAAAAAGGAACCAATCAAAAATCTTGGAGTTAAAGAACTCAATAAGTGAAATTGTGAATATGTTGCTGAAAGCCTGGGCAGTACAGTTGATTGTTGTTGTTAGGTGCCATGGAGTCAGTGTTCAACTCATAGCGACCCTACAAACAACAAAAAAAATACTGTGTCAGTGCTTCTCTGCTATTCATAAGATTTTCAATGGCAAATTCATTTTTCGATGTGGGTTGCCAGGTCCTTCTCCCAAGCCTACAGCACCTGATGTTCCCAGGTGGTGTCCTATCCAAGTACTAACCAGGCTCAACCCTGCTTAGTTTCCGACATCTGACAGGATCAGACACCACAGTGGTAACAGCTGTAGGCACCTATAATTGATAGGGCAGTAGAAAGAATTTCTGAGTTTGAGGGTAAATCTTCTGCAATAACCTAACCAGATACTTAAAAAGAAAACAGGGCTAGAGTTGTGGTTCAGTGGTACAGCACTCATCTAGCTTGAGCCAGGCCCTGGTTTGATCCCAGCACCACAAAAACAAGATAACAGAAAAAGAGAAAAATAAATAAAAAGATTAGGAAGAATGAAGAAAATCTTGTTGAAAACTTATGGGATACCATTAAACAAGAAAACACTCACATTATGGATGTTCTAGAAGAAAAAACACAGAAGGAAAAAAACCCTACTCTACCAATGAACCACCAAAAACATTCCAAATCTTGAAAAAGATAATAGATGTCCAGGTCCAAGAAACTTAAAGAACCTGTAACAGATTCAACCAAAAAAATAAAAATAAATAAAATAAATAAAATTCTATTTAAGGCATAGGATAGTCAAACTGTCAAAACCACAAGAGAAAAAAAAACTTCTATAAATAGGAAGAGAAAAGTGGCATCACTTATACTAAGAGTTCACATTAGACTCAGAGCAGACTTCTCAACAGAAACCTTACACAACAAGAGAAAATGGAATGATATATTTAAAATCCCAAAAGAAAAAAATTACCAACCACAAATACTGTATGTATCAAAGGCACCCTTCAGAAATAAAAGAGAAATAGTTTCCCAGATAAACAAAAGCTGAAGGAATTCATCACCACCAGACTAGCCCTGCCAACACACAGATCATCCAAACAAAAAAATTAACAGACACCCTGGGTGTATAATTATACTATACGTAAGGATGGGAGAAGGACATGGTAGCACACTCCCAAAGCAATCTGGAAACAATCAGCCACTGAAAACCCTACGAGGGTCACTATGAGTTGGACCTGATCCGACAGCACCTAACAAGAACAACAGAAGCTAAGAGGACCTAATAGACATTAAAGAACATTTCAGCCAATAGCAGCAGAATACACACTCTTCTCATCAGGATATGGAACATTATTCATGATAAATCATATGACAAATGTCAACAAATTCCAAACAATCACAGCATTGTCTTCTCTGACAATAATGGAATAAAACCAGAATTCAATGTGAGAAATTTTAGACACTGTACAAATATGTGGGGACTGAGATGGCAGAGCAGCTAGAGAAACTTTGAGGAAAAGTGGCCAGGTGAAGGCTCTTTACTGCCACAGAATGAAGTTGTCCAGCTTTCACTGCCCTCAGGACATGAAACCATCTAGTTCCTCGTTTCCCCCTAAATCTAGCTAGCTAGACAATCCCTAACTTAGATTAAGATCCCTGCCTGCCTATGTGGGCAGGACATATTGAAATAAGTAATGTATAACCTGATTATACTTTGCAAGGATATGTTGGTCCTTGAAACAAATGCTAACCTCTGACCCTCCCTCATTCCTTACCCTTGCTTTGATGGAACAAAACCCCTAACAAAAGGAGACGAGAGGAACAGCTCAGGGGAGCAGTGTTCTTGAAGATACTAGACCTCTTTGGTCTCTCTGACACTAACTCTTGTTGTTGTTAGGTGCCATCGAGTCGGTAGCCAACTCATAGTGACCCTACGTACAACAGGAGAAACACTATTATCAGTTCTTGTCTGCTGTTCATAGGGTTTTCAATGGCAGATTGATTTTTAGGAGTGGGTTGCCAGGTCTGTCTCCCAAGCCTACAGCACCTGGTGTTCCCAGGCGGTCTCCCATCCAAGTACTAACCAGGCCTGACCCTGCTTAGCTTCCAAGATCTGATGGCATCTGATGCCACAGGGCTACTGCTGCACGCAAGGATGTTCATAGACACATTTAATAATGGTCAAAGAGAAAAAATATATGAGGCTGATTAAGCAATACAGTCTTATACACATTCATGAACTAATAGTAGTACTGCTATGTACTGCTTATATGGAAAAACATTTATAATATAGCCAAGTGAAAAAGAGCTGGTTACAAAAGCATTCTGTACATGATCATAATTGCATAGTGCCTATGTATAAATATGAACACAAGAAAGATATCAGGAAAAAAAAAGCTCTTCAAAATATTAACCTAAGTTTCCCTGCTGATCTGCCTGTGGCCTGCCAGGCTTCGCTTGTGGACCAGAGCACCCTGAAAGCCAGCCTCATGTGAGCAAGACCTCTGTGGGCTATACCAGGGGCACTTCTGGACACATTCAAAAAAAAAAAAAAAAATTAACCTAAGTTTTCTCTGAACAATGGGAATATAATAGAAATATAGGAATATAATAAAAATTTGTTAATATAGCCGTTTTTTAAACCTTGGCATGTTTATTACTTGCATCAACATATAAAGGAAAGATATATTGCTTTATTTTAAGCTATAACTCATGTATTAATACAAAACAGAAGAAACTACTCTATCTAGCCACCTCTAAGGAATATTTGCAAGGCAAAGAGGTTCCAAATTTTTAAGTCTTTTTAAAATGTATTTTTATATTTGCATACTTACTGAAATAGTTGTTTTGGGTTTAATGCTTATTATTTCTAAATTCAAGACGATGTTTAAATGGCCAAGGTTACTGCACATTTGCTCTATGACTAAGTCAATCCAAGTACATTCATGAAAGTTTTATAAGAATATAATATTACAAGAGCTGGTAGTGTAAATTTGAGATTCTTCTTGTAAGTATTCAATAAAAATTTGAACACATGCAAACAATTTCAATAAAACTATGATCAAAATTGCCATCTTTTAACTTATTCATTAGCCTGTTGTTGCTGTTAGGTGCTGTAGAATTAGGTTGGACTCATAGTGACCCTCATAGGGTTTTCAATGGCTGATTGTTTCAGAATTGTTTTGGGAGTGAGTTCCCAAGTCCTTCTCCTACTTTTGCAGTACTGGGAATGGAACCAAGGGCCTCAGGGAGTACAAAGCAGCACTCTACCAACTGATCTATACAACAGAAAAAAACACTACCTGACACTATGCCATGATCAGCTGTTCAGGGAGTGGGCTGCCAGGTCCTTCTCCCCAGCCTGCAGCACCTGGTATTTCCAGGCAATCTCCCATCAAATGACTAACCAGATCCAGTCCTGCTTAGCTTCTAAGACAGATGAGATCAGATGCCAGGGTGGTATGGCTGCAGACACTAATTAGCCTATACATAACAAAAGTGAAACTATAGTATTTTATTTTATTTAAAATGAATAGTACTATAACAGAGACTGTTTTTTAGCTCCTAAGCAGCAATATCAGGTAAGCAAATACCTATGCTGAATGTATTCTTTCTTCTTACTATAACCATATTTCATTATCAAATATATAACATTTATGGCTAATCCATTAAAAGCAAAAGAGCAGATATCTAATACTCTCATTTAAGTGGGATTAAGTAGTAGAAAAAATAGAGTTTTGCTTAGATAAGAGAAAGAATCATATGCTCATAGAGCAACATTCTAAAGTATGCTCTGGGTAAATATAATTTGTGATTAAGGAAAGATTCTTAGATGGAATAAAATGATCTAAAATTTAATATGCTCTCTTTGGCAGATCCATACTATGAATGATTAATCCCTCCTACTATGGTTTTACTTTAGTCTCTCTCATATGACTGATTTATTAGCTCTATATTGAGATATTTCCAAATCCTGTCTTCATTGTTATTGTTGATAGGTGCCGTCAAGTCGAGTCCGACTCATAGCAACCCTATGTACAGCAGATCGAAACACTTGCCGATTCTGTGCCAGGCAAACAATCTTATTTGTGTTTAAGCCCATTGTTGCAGACACTGTGTCAATCCATCAGGTGGAGGGTTTTCCTCTTTTGCACTGACCTGCCACTCTCCCAAACGTGATGTCCTTCTCCAGGGATTGTTCTCTCCTGACTACATGTCCGAAATATGTAAGACGCAGTTTGGCCATTTTTGCTTCCAAACAGCATTCTGGTTGTACTTCTTCTAGGACAGATTTGTTGGTTCTTTTGGCAGTCCATGGTATATTCAATAGACGTCTCCAGCACCACAATTCAAAAGCACCAATTCTTTTTCTGTCTCTCTTGTTCAATGTCCAGCTTTCACAACCATATGATGCCACTGAAAATACCATGGCATGAGTCAGACGCACCTTTGTCTTCAATGTGACATCTTTGCTTTTCAATACTCTAAAGAGATCTTTTGCCACAGCTTTTCCTAGAACAATGCGTCTTTGGATTTCTTGACTGCTGCTTCCGTGGGTGTTGATTATAGAGCCAAGCAAAGCAAAATCTTGGACAACCTCAATCTTTTCTCCATTTATTGTGAAGTTGCGTGCTGACCCAGTTGTAAGGATTTTTGTTTTGTTGGTGTTTAGTTGTAACCCATATTGAAGGCTATGATCTTTGATCTTCATCAGTAAATGCTTTAAATACTCTTCATTTTCAGCAAACAAAGTGGTGTCATCTGCATAACGCAGGTTGTTAATGAGTCTTCCTCCAATCTTGATGCCACGTTCTTCCTCATT